>PVHY01019155.1:0-27883 GCA_004024945.1 Uropsilus gracilis
AGCCAGGCGGTCGGCTCAGAGCGCGAATTGCGCACGCGCGGAACAACAGGCCGCGCCTCGCCAGCTCTTACCCAGGCGACCTCGCCCAGCTTCCGCCTCCAGAGTTCAGACACGTCATCCCGCGCGGCCGGGCCCGGAGGGAGGGGCCGCAGGCGGGTCTTGGGCGCGGGGCGGGGCGAACGTCTTACTTCCGGATCCGGTCTTACCGGGTTTCCCCTGGTTACCTGGCGCCGGTGTCCAAGAGGTGTCCGGGGCGTGGCTAGAGAAGGCCCCGCCCCCTCGCCCTGGTCACAAAATGGAGTTGCCCGGCTTAGTGGGATCCTCTTTCCAGAAAGCTGTTCTGCGGAAGGGGAGGGTGGGATTCCATCCCAACTAAGGAGCGAAGTGGTCTTCCCATCCTCTTCTTGACTGACACTTTCCCTTTTTGGAAGTGCTTATTCTTCAGGCTCGGCTGTCAAACGATGCCTATGATTTTCTCTTTTCCTTTCGACAAATAGCATTTGGCTTCTGCACTTTTACCACTTGGATTAATCTGGCATTTGTTTCTTCCACTTCTCTCCTCCCGAGGCTGCTTGTTTCCCACAACTTTGTAGAAGAAAAGCATGGGACGCCCCGATAAAGTTCAATTTCAGAGAAACAACGAATAAGTGTTTAGTACACATGTCCCAAATGTGACCAGAAGTCACCTTTATGGTACTGTGATTTCTAATATAAAATGGTGACAGACCAAGGGACAGAATGTCATCCACAGTCCTTCCTTCACAGTCTAACCACTGCAGCTTGGAACTAAAACTGCCCCTGAACGGTCGGCTATCAACGCTACTCATAGCGATTTACATCTAAGGAATGAGAGGTTTTTAAGTTTTAAGATAGAGAACCGTTCCCGGACTTGATGCAAAAATTAAAGTAGGAGTTGAACTCTAGAAGGGGGAATCCATCGACCTGCTGAGCCAGTGAAAACAAGAGGGAAACATCAAGCTGTCACTGAGGAAACACAGTGATCTGGCCCGAAGATCCCATCCGCAGCGGTGATGGTGCATTTCGTGACATAGATGGATATATTCTAATCACAGCTAATTTAACTTGCTCTAAACGGATGTCCAGCATACAGCTTCTTGCTTACCATACAGTTTGGTTATGTTTACAAGATTCAAGAAGCTGGTTTTCTCTAGGATTATTGTTTGAACACTTTGTTGAGGTATAATTTGCATACTCTGCAAGTTACTTTAAGTTTACAATGATCTTTAGCAAATTTACTGTGTTACCCAGCATCACCATAATACAGGTTGGGGGACATCACCCCCCCCCAAATGGCTGATAATATTGAGTTCCCCTTTCCACCCATAGCTTCAGACTGCCACTAATCTGCTCTCTGTCTCTATAAATTTACCTTTTCTGAGCTCCATTGTTTTTCAAACATAAATTAATGATTTTATTTATCAGTTTCTGTCTTTGGCTTATGTAAATTCACCCAGGATAAGTCTATTTTTTAGTGCTCAGACAAGTACATTATCTTGAGTTTTAGGATTGTCTTGGATTCCCTAGACAATCATCAAACACACTAGTGGCTGGATTTGTTACGAGTGGAGCATATTTCTCCATACATCAAATTTGGCAAATTGTGTCTCATGGGAATCATGGATTTTTTCACTAAGAGCGTTAGAAGGCAACTCTGTAGGATCTGAGCTTGTGTTTGATGATTTGGAGTAATGTTTAAAGGACTGGATGCTGCAAGGAAGCAGGGGTAATTCTTAAGACTAGCCATCTTACTGGCATACCTGGGAATAAGGAAAGCTAGACTGAAGCAAAAGCTGTCATTGGTTAGGAAACAGTAGTCATTATTCTTAGAGGAGGATATTTGGACATTATGTGGTTTGGGTGATGTTTAGGTTTTTGTCTGTTGCTTAGACATAATTACAGAGGGGTCCTGTTTTGTTTTGATTGTGGTCAGAGTGGCCTTGTATAATGTTCATGTTCTATGAAATTATTGATACTTACCAGGGTGAGCTGTGAATACTAGGCCAGCTCCTCAAGTCCTGCAATGTTTCACTTTCTCACAGAGATAATGCCATCCACTTGGCACTCTGTCTTAGCAACTAGTTATTCATTCACTCATCTGTGTCATGAAATATTTTGGCATTTCTCTCAAAACTTCTGCAAAAATATCAGCCAGGCATGGTGGCACATGCCTGTAAGCGGCAGTCTAGGAAGCCGTGGCTGGAATCGGGGATTGTGGTTCGAGTCCCACTCAGGGCAACATAGCAAGACCTAGTTCCAAAAAAATAGCTGGGTGTGGTGGCACATGCCTATAATCCCAGCTACCTGGGAAGCTGAGGCTGGGGATTGCTCGAGTCCGTGGTACCACGGGCAACCTGAGCCTGCTGTTCCACAGGCAAAAATAGTGAGACCTAGTCTCAAAAAAAAAAGACAGAGAGAGAGAAACTGAGGACATTTGTATGGTTTCATGTATATAAAATCCAGGGGCTGGGCATGGTGGCGCATGCCTATAAGCAGCAGCCTAGGAAGCCACAGCCAGGGCTAGGGATCGTGGTTCAAGTCCCATTGGGGGCACATAGCAAGACCTAGTCCCCCCCAAAAAAAAGCTGGGTGTGGTGGCGCATGCCTATAATCCCAGCTACCTGGGAAACTGAGGCTGGGGATCGTTTGAGTCTGTGGTACCCTGGGCAACGTGAGCCTGCAGTTCCACGAGCAAAAATAGCAAGACCTAGTCTCAAAAAAAAAAAAAAAGACAATGGTCACCTTTTGGGATCGAAGAGGAGGTAGTATTAGCCAGGTGTCTTGGAGGCAGTCACAGGGGTAGCAACTTCTGTCTCTCGATCTGGGTACAGTCACTTTATAATAATTCATAGAGCTGTATATCTGCAATCTGTCCATATGTTCTACTTCAAAATGTTCATTAAAACATATTTCATTATTGTAAAATAGTTAATGATCATTGAGGTTGGGTACAGGAGGTTGATTATACCATTCTCTGTAAGTTTATACATTTACAGGTTTCCATGATAAAGCATTTAATATGAATATGTATGTCTGTGTATATATGTGTGGGTATACAGATAGCTATACATGCATATATGCACTTACGTTACGCACATATATCTTTTAAATGGTTGAATTACTCCTTGATGGGCCAATCTATGCAAAAGTGACAAGATTTCCCAGAGACTATATCAGTCTGATTTGGGCTATCTGACTCTTTTCTACCACATTGGACTTGGAAATTAACATGTAAAGTGAAAGTGAGTGTACCTTAGGTGGTAGAAGGAATATATTTAATATGCATAATGAAGATCTTAGTGAACAGTTTTATAGATGCATTAATAGATACATAGATACAATACAATACATAGATACAATAGATACAATACATACTGAATTCTATCCATGCACATTATGGATAGAAATACATTGAAGATAATTCAGACAATAAGATAGAATATTTTACTACAGGTCAAATCTGATTAAAATGAACTTTTTTTTTTTTTTTTGAGACTAGGTCTCGCTATTTTTGCCCGTGGAACCGCAGGCTCTCGTTGCCTGGGGTACCACAGACTCAAGCCATCCCCAGCCTCCGCTTCCCAGGTAGCTGGGATGACAGGTGCGCGCCACCACGCCCAGCTATTTTTTTGGAACTAGGTCTCGCTATGGCCCCAGGAGGGACTCGAACCACGATCCCTAGCCCTGGCCGCTTCATAGGCTGAAGCTTACCGGCACGAGCCACCATGCCCAGCTTGATTAAAATGAACTTTAGCAAGGATTACAAATTGTTTTATTTACCACAGTGTTTTGAAAATGCTAAAAATAAATGGGATATGAATGTCATTCATGAGTGTTTGAAAGAATAGGATACAATATTCTGCACATTTTGTTTTGGGCATCTGTTTTATTATTAATATGAAACTCCTAAGAATCGCTAGGTATAATGAAATAAAAGGGGTATGTTTTTAAGAAAATCATCCACTAAAAGGAAACAAAGACAAAGGATACATGAAACAGGACAGGATTGCACAAGCGTCAGGTCTTCAATGTGATGAGTCTTAAGTAGCTGCTGAATGAGCCAAAATATACATGTTTCCCCAGATGAAAAATATTTGGGTAATTATAGAGTAGGATGTTTATTGAAAATAAGATTTTCTCTGAGAGTTCGGGAGCATGGATTGACCAGTAACTGTATAAAAATACTTGGGTAGAGTTGCAACATAGGCATGTTTTTCTGGAGAACTAATTTTAGAATATAACACATGTGAGGAGAACTCAGTTATTGGATCTGGGTGACCCACCCCAACTGCCAGTAGATACTTCTTTATAAGATTATAGAATCTGGATTTATAACTATATTTCAGGCAAAAAGAAACACCTAATGTCCTCACTTCCTCTCCCCAGACCTAGTGACACAAAACTAAAATGGTTTGGATCACCAGGGTCATTCAATTTCTTGACAGGTTCTGAACTACATTACACAGAATTACCTTCTACAAGGTAGAAGGTAGAACTTTGAGAATATGAACTTTGAAAGCTACTGAAATAAGGCTGGGCATGGTGGTGCATGCCTGTAAGTGGCAGTCTAGGAAGCCATGGCCGGAACCGGGGATCATGGTTTGAGTCCCACTGGGGCAACTAGCAAGACCTAGTTCCAAAAAAAATAGCTGGGTGTGGTGGCACGCACCTGTAATCCCAGTTGCCAGGGAAACTGAGGCTGGGGATCGCTTGAGTCTGTGGTACCCCAGGTAATGAGAACCTGAGATTCCATGGGCAAAAATAGTGAGAACTTGTCTCCAAAAAAAAGCTACTAAAATAGCCTTTAAAGGTGCTACTGTTAAGGCTGGGCATGGTGGCTCATGCTTGTAAGCTTCAGCCTATGAAGCGGCCGGGGCTAAGGATGGTGGTTCGAGTCCCGCCTGGGGCCCGTAGCGAGACCTAGTTCCAAAAAAAATAGCTGGGTGTGGTGGTGTGTGCCTGTAATCCCAGCTACCTGGGAAGCTGAGGCTGGGGATTGCTTGAGTCTGTGGTACCCCGGGCAACGAGAGCCTGCGGTTCCATGGGCAAAAATAGCAAGACCTAGTCTCAAAAAATAAACAAACAAACAAACAAATAAATAAAAACAAAGGTGCTACTGTTAACGTTATATAATTTTTCCAAATGTGTTTGAAACCTGGTGAAAAGAAAAAAAAAACTTGTTGATTTGAACTTTGACACCTCTGCCTGCTTTTCCCTAGGAAGCAGGCTCCATCCCTTAGCATCTTTACTGTTCACCTATTATTGGTATGCAAAAATGAGCTACCAGCTTCTCTCAGCTTTCCCTCTCCCTCTCTCTCAGACCTAAAAAAGAAAAACTTAGAGTTTAAACTTTAGACTAGTTCATTTCCATGGGTTCTTTCCACCATCCCCAGCCTTCGCACCAAAATCCCAAGCCAAAGCAAGACTCTCAGAGTGCAGACTAATTTATTACTAAACAAAGTGATTTCCTAATTACTGCAAAAAGGAACATGTAAGTAAAACTCCAAATTACTTTAACATTGTCCAAAACCTTTCTCAGCATTGTCCAAAGTCCTTTCCCCAGATTGTCCAAAAATCCTGATCATCTCACCAATGTCCAGTCAGTCAGAGTTCATCGCCACGTGCTCGAAGACATCTTCCTTTGGCGTGCTCCAACTCTTCCATGCCGTCTTCTCCTTGTCCTCCTCCAGGTAGTAGAAAAAAGCTCTATAGTACTGGAACCAGCAAAGTTCACTTTCTTTTCAGGTCTGACTTTCGCATGGCCTCTCCCAGACAGAAGTCAAACTCAGCAAAACAAACTCCAACACGGAGTTCAAATCTCCAAACTCCTTAACTTCCTTTAACACACTCCCAGCATGGGCCAGTCACTCCAGCAGCAGGCCCCAGGCCTTGGCCACATGGTCAAGCTCCCATGGCTCATATTTTCATCCCACAAATGGCAGAATCTGAATCCCAATCCCTTTCTTTGTTCCAACCCTCTTTATATATCCTTATTTCTGTTTTCCCACCTTCCAGGAACAGTTCCTGAGCTATCACATTACAAAAAAAAACCTGTTTTACTTGTTCATTCCCCTTGTATCTTTCTGAAAGGAAATTATAATCAAGGCCATTCTCACATTTTAGCATATCCTCCTTAAAATTTGCAATCTTAAACAGTAGACAATGACACCCAGGGGTGTAGGTGCCCCCTTATCATGTTGACTTTAAAACCAAACTACCACCAGTCATGGTGCACATGCCTGTAATCCAAGCGCTGGGAGGCAAGAGGCCAGGGATCATTTGAGTTCACAGGTTTCAGACTGCCTTGGGCAGCATAGCAAGATATGGTCTCCAAAAAGCAGCTGGATGCGGTAGCAGGCGCCTGTAATCCCAGCTACTTGGGAGACTGAGGCTGGGAATCGCTTGAGTCCACCGGATCGAGTCAACCCCTGGCAATATAGCGAGACCCAGTCTCAAAAAAATTTTTTTTAATTAAAAGAACTGAGGTCAGATATGGTGGCATGTGCCTTTAATTGCAGCCTATGGAGCGAGGCCGGGACTAGGAATTGCTTGAGTCCAGGGGTTCGAGATCCACCCGGGGCAATACAGCGAGACCTAGTCCCAAAAAACAGTGGGGCGTGGTGGCATGTGCCTGTAATCCCAGCTACCTGGGAAGCTGAGGCTGGGGACTGCTTGAGTCCATGGTACCCCGGACATGGTGAGCCTGCGGTTCCCCAGGCAAAACAGCGGGACCTAGTCTCAAAAAAAATTTTTTTAAAAAAAAAACAAACTACCTGTCAGGGCTCAGGAAATCATCTATACTCTTCTGGGATTCTTAAGGCTGGCAAATAATCAAACAAGCATCAGACAGATGGGTAAGAGAAACAAGCTAAAAAGAATCACATGGGGGAGACCCAGCAAGACTGAGAAACTTCCCACCTGGCTCCAGACACCATCCTTGGTAGCTTAGCTACCATAAGGGAGGGTGGAGAGAGGGTAGCAGAAGAACAATTAGGGAATTGACTGAGGAAGGCACCACCAGCAAAGGTATGCATATTTAAGTTGTTTTTACCATCAAAAAGACATGAGGAGATCAGATTTTTCCAGCACAGGAAGGGAGATGCTATCACAGAGCAATGCCCAGGCTAATGTAAATCCAACTTTCAGATTGTCCCATGAAATCAATATTTTCCCCAAAAGACATATTTTAGGTGACAGAGTTTTGCTCCTCTATATTCCCAGTGTGGTCATTGTAGTTGTGACTTCTAGCTAGGAAGGTCAGGAAAAAAATATAGGATGTCCAATTACATTGTATTTTAGATAAACAGTGAATAACATTAATATAAGTATGTCCTGTGCCTACTTGGAGAATAATTATTCAAATTCACTTGTTTATTTTTACTTGCTAAATCTAGCTATCTACTATTGATATATCCTTGGCTTACAGGGATTTGGACAAAGATTCCAAAGGGCCCTCACAATTCAGCTGCACTTAAATAGAACTAAGAAGGGGCAACATCTGCATTCAAGGCTGTGCACAGTGGCTCGTGCCTGGAAGTTTCAGCCTATGAAGCGGCCGGGGCTAGGGATCGCGGTTCGAGTCCCGCCTGGGACCTGTAGTGAGACCTAGTTCCAAAAAATAGCTGGACGTGGTGGCACGTGCCTGTCATCCCGGCTACCTGGGAAGCTGAGGCTGGGGATCGCTTTAGTCTGTGGCACCCCGGGCAACAAGAGCCTGCGGTTCCACGGGCAAAAATAGCGAGACCTAGTCTCAAAAAAAATTTGCATTCAAGACAAGCTTTCTTGTAAAATAATAAGAAAAAGATCAACTACCTACACTTGTGTAAAAATGTACAAAGAATAAGAGGAGACAATTCGTATATAAAAGATGTATAAGTTGCATAGAGCATGAAAATAATTATCTAGCCTCATTTGTAATATAAGAATGTATTTTGAAAGAATGATGACATCCTCTTTCCATTCAGCTACCAAGGAAGCAAATTTCAAAAGCAATGATAGTGCCTGAAGTCATTGCATACCCCGATGATGAGAGTTAAATAGCCCTTTCAGAGGACAGTTTAGCATTATGTATTTTTTTAAGACCTAAAAATGGATATAATCTGAAGGAACAATTTTACTACTCAGGATCTGTTCAAGGGAAATATTTAGAATGTGTGAAAAGATTTAGCTCTAAGTACATGCACCAGTGTGGTGTTTTTAAAATAAAAATAGAGAGCAGCCTAAATATTCAACAAAGGAGTTTGTTAAATTGTGCAGCTACATTCATGCAATGGAATATCCTACAATTAGGTAGAAAAGAACAAATAACATGGATCTATCTAAGATATGTTTTTCTGTTTGTTTGTTGTTTTTTGTTTGTTTGTTTTTGAGACTAGGTCTTGCTTTGTTGCCCGGAACCACAGGCTCACATTGCCCAGGGTACCAGACTCAAGCAATCCCCAGCCTCAGTCTCCCAGGTAGCTAGGATTACAGGCATGCGCCACCACACCCAGCTATATTTTGAGACTAGGTCTTGTTATGTTGCTCTGGGCAGGTCTCGAACCCACAGGCGGGTCTTGAACCTGCGAACTCAAGCAATTCTTAGCCTCGGCCTCACTTCCTAGGCTGCAATTAAAGGCACGTGCCACCATGCCTGGCCCTATGCAAGATATGTTAATGAAATGGAAAAAAAAGTATTATAAAAGAGGATGAATATTCTGATTTCAGTTTTGTTTTTAATTATACATCTACTTGAAATACAAAATATACATAAATATATATAATCTATATAATGTATATGTAAACATATACAATATTAAGAGAATGAAAAGAAAAACTAAAGACTGGGGAGAAAATATTTGTAAATCACCTAGTCAAAAAAGTACCTGATTCCAACATACAAAGAACCCTCAAAAGCCAATAGTAAGGCCGGGCACGGTGGCTCGTGCCTGTAAGCTTCAGCCTATGAAGCGGCCAGGGCTAGGGATAGTGGTTCGAGTCCTGCCTGGGGCCCATAGCGAGATCTAGTTCCAAAAAAATAGCTGGTCGTGGTGGCGCGCGCCTGTAATCCCAGCTACCTGGGAAGCTTAGGCGGGGGATTGCTTGAGTCCATGGCAACCCAGGCAACGAGAGCCTGCGGTTCCACAGGCAAAAATAGCGAGACTTAGTCTCAAAAAAAAAAAAAAAAAAAAAAAAAAAAAAAAAAAAAAAAAAAAAAAAAAAAAAAAGCCAATAGTAACAAAACATACAGTACAATTAAAAAATGGTGAAAAGTTTGAACACTTTATTAAGGAGAACATATGGGCAGGAAATAAGCACACATGTTTAACATCATTAGCCAAGAGGAAAACACCATTTCAAACCATGATGAGATACCACTACATACATAACTTGCAGTGGCTACCCAAATTAAACACACTGGCAGTCCCAGGTGCCGACAGGATGTACCATTTGGAACTTGCAAATACTGCTGTTGGGACTTTAAAGTGGTGAGATTGGGTGCAAATGGGGCAGACAAGCAACAAGCCCTCCAATCAACAAGCCCAAGGAGAAAAAGTGGCGCTTTTAAAACATGGCGTCTGCCTCCCAGATTATTACCGGTTCTTACCACCGGCACAAAGCAGTTGCCAGTCAAATGCAACTTGAACAATAGGGTTTTATTTACAAGGAAAATTGACAGGGAAAACAAAAGTCCTTAAAGCCACAAGTGGCTTATCTGACACCAGTCACCTTTTTCAGTCCCAAAGGTCCCAAAGACACATGTGCATAATGGTGTCCCTTTGCCCCTCCAAAGGGGCAACCTAAGGCAGGCACTCTGCTAAGTCCAGTCTTTCTCCAACATCTACTCTTTGCTTCTTCTCTCTCCAGTGTTCTGAGCTGCTCTGCTTCTCCAAGGTTCTTAAAGTTTTTCAACAAATGCTGATGCAAAAATTAGCTTTCCAAATTCCTGGCCATCTCCAGGTACCAGCTTTCATGCCACCTTGCTGCATTGCCATGTTCTCCACACTGACCAATCTTTTGACGGCCACCATGTGTCCTTGCCACCTCCAGCTCACTCTTCCAGGGGTCTTCTGTCCAGCCTGGCCAGTTGGGCTACTTTTTGCCTGCCTGCCATTCTTTTCTCCTCTCTCCAAAAGTCTGTGTCCCAGTCTCACTCCTCTCTTTTTACCTCCCTTTTTAACCTTCCTCCCCTCCTGAAAACCAGAGGCTCCAGTTGCCCTCTGCACACCCTCTTGGTGATTCATCTTCTCTTCCCCACTGGGGATTTGCAACAAAGTGAAGGAAGTACACTTATCAGTTTAGGCCTCTGTGTTTTTCAGACATAGTCAATGGCAACATCTAAATTTTAACACCATCCATGTTGTGGTCATGGCTTCATTGGTACAGTCTGAAAAACAGTTTGACATTTCTAACAAAGTAAATATATACTTACCATATGATCCAGCTACCTTATTCCTAGGTATTTTAAATCTTGAGTAAACTTAAAATTATGCCACTAAATTTATGTTCTCCAAAAGTCAATACACAAATGCTTATAGTACCTCTATTCATAAAAACCTGAATTGGAAACAACCCAAGTGTCATTCAACCCTGACTGGTACACAAACAATGGTACATTCAATGGTATATTACTCAGCAGTGAAGAGGAATGGGGTTTTGAAAGATACCAAATTGGGATGGATCTCATACACACTGAGTGAAAGAAGCCAATATCAAAGGCTACAAACAGGATTCCATTTCTATGATGTTTTCAAAGACCTAAAGCAATTGCTACAGAGAAGCATTTGCCAGAGTCAGAGATTAGGGTTGAGGGAAGGAGTGACTACAAAATCCCGGAGGCATTGTTGGCAGGGTGGAGGGGAAGGGGTGAGGGGGATAAACCTCTTGTGTAACCTCACTTGGGGGTGGGTAACACAGATCAGTACATGTATTAAAATTCATAGACAGGAGTATGTTAAAATTGAGCTTTAAAAAACAAACAAATAAGAATGGAAATGATAGTGGGCGCCTACCCCCCTGGGTGCCATTGTCTCTTGCTTTAGAATTGTTAATGTTACTAAGAGCTGGGCAGGATTTTAATTAACATACAGGCCTGACAGGGCTTCCTACCTCAGGAGTTCTCTTGGTGGGAAGTAAGGATATATAAAGAGGTTTGAAACAAAGACAGAGATTCGATTTGGATTTGGGATTCAGATCGGCCGTTCTGTGGGATGGTCAGGGACTTTGTAGGATGAAGATGTGAGCCATGTGAGCTTGGCCATGTGGCTAAGGCCTGGGACCTGCAACCTTTGGCTGACCCAGGCTAGGAGCATGCGTGTTAAAGGAAGTTAAGTAGTTTGCAGATTTGAACTCCGTGTTGGATTGATTTCCTAATTATTACAAAAGAAACATGTAAGTAAAACTCCAAATTACTTTAACATTGTCCAACTCCTTTCTCAACATTGCCCAAAGTCCTTTCCCCAGATTGTCTAAAAACCCTCAGTCTCTCAGTCCTGATCATCTCACTAATGTCCAGTCAGTCAGAGTTTATCTCCACGTGCTTGAAGACAACTTCTTTTGGCGTGCTCCAACTCTTCCATGCCGTCTTCTCCTTGTCCTCCTCCAGGTAGTAGAAGAAGCTCTATAGTACCAGAACCAGTAAAGTTTACTTTTTTTTCAGGCCTGATCTTTGTACAGCCTCTTCCAGACACAAGTCAAACTCAGCAAAACAAACTCCAACACTGAGTTCAAATCTGCACACGCCTTAATTTCCTTTAACACACATGCTGCTAGCCTGGGCCGGCCAAAGGCTTCACGCCCCAGGCCTTGGCCACATGGCCAAGCTCACATGGCTCACATCGTCATCCTGCAATGTCCCTGACCATCCCACAAATGGCCGATCTGAATCCCAAATCAGAATCCCTTTCTTTGTTCCAACTCTCTAAATCCTACCCAGCTCTTAGTAACATTAACAATTCTTAAGCAAGAGACAATGGCACCCAGGGGGGTAGGTGCCCACTATCATCCTCACTGCTGGACGAATGTAGGTGGAAGAACATCCATAAGCAAGGAGGGACAAAGTGACAGAAGAAGGAGAAGTGATCTGGAAGGGGATTTCTTCAGTTGGGAAAGCAATGGGGGATGGTGTGGGGGTGCACAGGGGAACCAGGCACAGTCATGTGAGCATCACAAGAGAGGTTCTTGAGAAAGAACATCATTGAGTCTGTACATCAGGCTGAGAGGAAGGGGAGAAAAGCATTTAGCTGAGAAGAATATGGAAGGAAAGGTCCTGCTAGACACCCCAGGAGAGGGATGGATTTCACAGGTCTCTGTTCTTGACCAGCTTACTCACTGGCAGAGAAGTCAAAGGATGATGATGGCTGAATGTGACAGTTCCATAAAGAGGTGTGTCACCACAAGGGAACACGGTTGGGCATGATAAGATAATCTAGACAGGTTTTGGGGGACTTGATCATCACAGAGCTGACCCTTTGTGACCATCAGGCAAAAGGAACAGCTGGAGCAGGAGAACCAAGTCATTGACTCAGAGATTTAGGTCTGGGATCAGAAAAGTTCATAGATTCCAGCTAGTAAAAGCAATCAGTGTTGGAAAGAGTTTTGAGGGAAAGAATAGCTTAGAGGAACATCAGAAGAAGTCTTGTCTATGATGTCAGCAACTCCTGAGGGAAAGGGAATCTGCATGAAAGAATCCATCTAAGGGTTGATGAATTAAATTGAGTCACTACTTAGTTTTTGTCTTTTTGAGACATTCACTGGGAAGAAAGACAACAGAAGGCTTTTTCTATTTCCACTCTCCCCTCTTCTCTCTTTCTTCCTTTTCCTCCTTCCTTCCTTCATGAAGGAATTCATTTTTAGGGCATTCAAGAGTGAGCATGTTTCAAGGGGCCATGACAGAAATTATAATGACCTTTTATTGGGAAATTATAGGCAGTGATTTTGTGCAGGATGATGAGTCACCATGTTCAGCTAAAAGAGCAACAAAACTTCACAGAAGTAGCAGGGACGGATGTTCTACTGGGGAGGGAACACGTCCCTAAAATAAAACCCCATTGTTATTAAATACATCCCACTTTCAGATTTTGAAATTTCCAAGTAAGAAAATTAGACTCCTTGATCCTTGATGAAGCCCATAAACTCTATCGCTATTTTTATTTCTGGTACAATCTGACATGCTTTCATAGGGGGGAAAGTGACAGAATAATTAATGTGACCTTTTATATATATAATTGGACAACATAGTCAGAAGCGCCACCGTATAGATGTAAACATAGATACAGATACAATTGCAAAATTCCCCAGGATCTCATAATAAGTTGCTAATAGCGAGTATTTGTTCTCTCTAATTAAAGTCAAATGCAGAGAGAAACAGCTGGTGGAGCACTGCTCATGCTGAATTCTCTGGTTCATAGGAGTCACCATTTTATCTTTTTTTTTTTTTTTTTTTTTTTTTTTTTTTTTTTTTTTTTTTTTTTTTTTTTGAGACTAGGTCTCGCTATTTTTGCCTGTGGAACCGCAGGCTCACATTGCCCAGGGTACCCCAGACTCAAACGATCCCCAGCCTCAGCTTCCCAGGTAGCTGGGATCACAGGCACATACCACCACGCCCAGCTATTTTTTTGGAACTAGGTCTCGCTACGTGCCACAGGGGGGTCTCGAACCGCGATCGGTTTCCTAGGTTGCCGCTTACAGGCACGTGCTACCGTGCCCGGCCTAAGAGATGTTTCTGAGAAGTTAGAGATTTTATTCTGGAACTAAATGAAGAGTCTGTTTGGAAACTAACAATTTGTTCCAGTTCTACTTTAATTGTAGTCTTAGTACCTCTAAGAAAATAATGGCATATCTGGGGACTGAGCTTTCTCGGGAAAGGGCCATAAAACAAGCAACGAGGAAGCAAAGAACACAGTATCTTGGCAACGTGGTAATTATAGCTGTCTGCGAGTTTCTCAGGAATTTTCCTCCATGGCTTTGAATTCATTCCAACAGGAGAATTTTGAACTACTCTATACTTGCTGTTAAATCATCTTTCTTTTCTCTCCTTTCTTCCCATATTTGCCATGCATAGATTTTTTTTTTTTTTAAGGTTAGGTCTCACTTGTTGCCCAGGGAACCGCAGGCTCACATTGCCCAGGCTATCACGGACTCAAGCAATCCCCAGTCTCAACCTCCCCGGTAGCTGGGATTACAGGCATTCGCCACCATGCCCAGCTATTTTTTGAGACTAGGTTTTACTATGTTGCCCTGGGCGGGTCTCAAACCTGTGGACTCAGGTGTATCCAAGTCTCAGCCTCGCTTTGTAGGCTGCAGTTAAAGGTACACACCACCACGCCCGGCCCATCCATAGATCTTACAGCAGAGATAAATGGCTTAAATCAAAGCAGAATCTCATAAAGCACTAATGTTATAATATTTAAATCCATGTAATAATTTGGGAAAATGCATTTGATGCGAGGTTACAACAAACAAATCAAGATACTAAACTGGACTTTGTTTTGATTACAATCATGTAGTAATTGTGGATGATACAAACAAAGCCTCCAAGGTAGCAGGTGGAAGTGAAAACAATTGATTTCTGGCAAGATTAAAATACCTTTCAGTGGGATTTGCTTCAATCTTTCTGTAACTGATGCAAAGAGAGAAGTAAGGGCAGAGATCCCACTGCAAATACTAGAGGACCTTTGTGCTATACCCTGTAGGCAAGGTCCAGGGAGTCAAATTATGGAGGGTGCCAGCCGGTGGCAGGGAAACAACCTTGTAAAATCAGGTGGGCATTTCCCATGAGTCTGGGATTGCAAAGGGTTTGGGGCAGTTTGAGTCCCAGTAGGTTGACGGTGGGTAGACACCAGGGACATCCCTTGGGATGCCTTTTCTGGAGCAGAGTGGTGGGAGGGCGTCACCTGGTTGCCAGCAGTGCTGCAGTATGCTCATATTTTAATGCCTGCTACCCCAGGGTCTGGGAGCTGACAGGATTCTGATTAAGAACCATCTTGGAAGATAATGAATGAGGTAATGTGTGTAGAGGTCTCACTGAAGATCAGGCCTCGCATATAGATTCCATCAGTCTTGGCTGTGTAGTGAGGCTGCATTCCTGCTTGTTTGTCCCCAGGGAGAGGATGAAGACAGGATGTGGTCATCCATCCTCCAGGTGGAAGATCTTGAACAGGTAGAGGCGACGATTCCCTTGTTTCTCTGACAGGCCAATCAGGTAGCGCCTAGCTCAGCTACCCTCTGGTTTTTTGTTTTTTTGTTTTTTTTTTTTAACTAGAGACTAAGTCTCACCATGTTGCCTGGGGTAGCTTCCATCCCGCAGACTCAAGCGATCCCCAGCCTCAGCCTCCTAGGTAGTTGGGATTACAGGTGTGCACCACTGTGCCCAGCTGCTTTTTTGAGACCAGGTCTTGCAATTTTACCCGGGGTAGTCTTGAACCTGGGAACTCAAGTGATCCCAGGCTTCTTGCCTCCCAGAACTTGGATTACAGGTGTGGGTCACCATGCCCAGCTAGCCCTCTGTTTTTTGTGCACAGATGGGAACAGGGAAGAAGGGATGACAAGATACTTGATCCCAGGAAGTCCAAAATCGCCGATTAATATCAGCCTTTTCCTTCCCAGCATTCACAGGAATAGTGTCCACACACAATCAGGACAGGAAAGTTAAGCACAGGTCCAGGGAACCCCATGAGCATGCCAGGCACGCCCCAAAAAACCAGACACAGTGCCACTGCTGATGTCTAACCTCGTTTTACTCATGAGAAAGCCGCAGCTCCAAGAGAGCAGGAAACTTTCTCGACCCATGTGTTATTTTTAGGGAGTAAATACATGTTTTGTGTCAAGTTCTTATCGTATAAACACATATACGTCCAGGTGTCAAGAAACTCCATTGAAAAGCACAACGAAGGCCGCAGTCTGGGATGCTGGTGACCTCTCTACTACAAATGGCTGGGAGTTGTGAGCCCAAACCCAGGCACCGAAACAGTAAGATTTGGAAACAACAAATGGAACAAACATCGGATTGGAGGAGACGCCAACATGAACGAGGAGACATGCAACCTTGCAATCACACAAATCTGGAGAAAAGGAGCCAATCATGCCCATCAAAGGAAGTTCCACAACCAAGGAGCCAGGATAGCAGCTCCACAAACCCAATGACAGGATTTCGGACATGCTCGGACTAGTTACCGCTATAAAGCTACCTCTGGCAATCCAAGCGGGGGTGAGGGGGGGGGGAAGGGAAGGGACGTTGCACATTGCATCAGAAAAGAAAGAGAATGATAGGCCCAACACCAATCAATGACTTGGAGGGAAAGGGAGATGGAAGCCACTGGAGAGGAGTAGGAGGGAAGTGGGGGAAGGATGTAACTATACAAATAAGACCGAGACTGCTTGCAGAAAATAAAATAAATAAAAAATTGGGGCTGGGCATGGTGGCGCATCCTGTTGGTGGCAGCCTAGAAAGCCAGGGCCGGGGCCAGGGATCATGGTTTTGATAGGGTGTGCCCCCCCCCATTGTCTCCTGTTTAAGATTGCAGACTTCAAGAACAGGTATGCTAAAATGGGAGAATGACCTTAGTTGGAATTTCCCTTCAGGGAGATGCAGGGGGAGAAAGAAGTGAAATGGTCAAGGTGAAACAGGTTTCCTGGAAGGCGGGAAATCAGGGTATATAAAGGGTGTGCAAACAAAGAGAAGGATTCAGGTTAAAGCTTCGAATATGGAGACTGGATAGAGAGAGGTTCAGTGGAGGAGAGATGGGAATCGGCCATCTTGTAAAGATGTGAGCCATGTAAGCTTGGCCATGTGGCCACCGAGGGCCTGCAACCCTTGGCTGGCCCAGGCTGAGCGCATGTGTGCTAGATGCAGTTAGGAGTTTGCAGATTTAAACTCTGTGTTGGAGTTTGTTTTGCTGAGTTTGATTTGTGTCTCAAAGAGGCCGTGCAAAAGTTAGGCCTGAGAAGAAAGTGAACTTTGCTGGTTCGGCACCATGGAGTTCCTGCCACCTGAAGGTGACAAGGAGAAGACAACGTGGAAGACAAGGAGGAGCAAGTCAAGGGAGCAGCCAAAGGAACATGTCTTCAAGCGTCTGGAGATGGACTCTGTCTGGACATTGGTGAGATGATCAGGACTGAGAGACTGAGGATATTTGGGCAATCTAGGGAAAGGACTTTGGACAATGCTGAGAAAGGTTTTGGACAATGTTAAAGTATTCTGAGTCTTACATGTTTCTTTTGTAGTTATTAGGAAGTCACTTTGTTAGAAATAAATTAGTCTGCACTGATAGTCTTGCATTGGTTTGGTATTTTGGTTGAGAAGGCTGGGGATGGTGGTAAGAACCCACAAGTGGAAAGTTTAAACTGTGTTTTAAAGTTTTTCTTTTTAGGTCTGAAAGAGGGAAAGAAAGCAGAGAGCAGCTGATAGCTGATGTTTGCATATCAATGGTAAAGGTGATCAGTGAAAATGCTAATGAAGAGTGTGTAGCCTGCTTTGTAGAGAGAAGCAGGCAGATAGGTGTATCCAGTTAAGTAAAGTCAGAAAGTCTTCATTAGACCCTGTTTCAGTTTGAGTCCTGCCAGGGACACATAGCAAGACCTAGTCCCAAAAAAATAGCTGGGCGTGGTGGCGTGCACCTGTAATCCCAGCTATTGGGATAGCTTGAGTCTGTGGTACCCCAGGCAACATGAGCCTGTGGTTCCACAGGAAATAGCGAGACCTAGTCTCAAATAAATAGATAGATAGATAGATAGATAGATAGATAGATAGATAGATAGATAAAATAAGATAATAAAAAAATTGTATGAGTAATCAAATAAAATTAGTATTACCTAAAAAAAAAAAATCAATGACCATGTACCTTGAAAAGAAAAAAGAAAAGCATAATGAAGGACCAACAAATCTGTTGCTCACAGACCCAGAGCGAATGTGTGCTGAAACCAGCTCTAGAGCAACGTCCGTAGGGGAGCTCTCCAGTCCAAGTCGGCCATGCCCCACCGTGAGGAAGCCAACACTTGCCAGTCACCACCACTAGTCTCCATCAGGGGATGGGCAGGTTTCCATCACAGAACCCATGCGGCCCCTCTCCTCCTTCCAGGAGAAGGAGCCTTGGGAAGACAGCTACAGAACATGAGTGTCACTGCCTCACCATCACCAAGACAGCTACAGAACATCCGTGTCACTGCCTCACCATCACCTAAGTCTGCAGGCTTTCTCCCCATGGGCATCAGCATCCTCCTAACAGAGCATTAGCCAACATTCAGTGTCTATTACGTGCCAGGCATTGCACTAAGCAGCTTACATAGAAGACATCACCCTCCCCTACCAGGAAAGTATGTTTATGTCCATATTGTAGAGGGGGAGACTCAGGTCATGACTGACTGGATAGATGGTGGGGAAAACTGAGCTCCAAAGCCAGGCACGGTGATGCGTGCCTGTAAGCATCAGCCTATTGAGCGTGGCTGGGACTGGGGATCATGGTTCAAGTCTCACCAGGGGCAACATAGCGAGACCTAGTTCCAAAAAATAGCTGGGCATGGTGGCACATGCCTGTAATCCCAGGTACCTGAGAAGCTGAGGCTGGGGATTGCTTGAGTCTGTGGTACCCCAGGAAATGTGAACCTGGGGTTCTGTGGGTAAAAATAGTGAGACCTAGTCTCAAAACAAAACAAAACTGAGCTCCAAACCTAGGCTAAACCGCTAAAACTGCCGCTGTGAATGGGACATAACAGTGAAATTCAAACATCTGCAATGCATACGTAGGCACGAGCAATCATACACTTAAAATAATGACACCGAACACACCAGTCTGATGAAATGGGTGCCATTCTTCACAGACATGCCTAAAGTTTTGCTGCCTGTTTCAATTCAGTCACATCCAAAAGAGAGAGTAGCACCCGAAGATAAAGCACAGAAACATAAGCAAATACTTGCTGTTTAGAATTGGATGCAGAAATATATGCAGAAGCAGATGGTTTTAGTCAGCTCGGGCTGCTATAACAGAATGCCATCAACTGAGTGGCTGAAACAACAGATGTTTATTTATTTCTCACTGTTTTGGAGGTTGGGAAGTTCACGATCAAGGTGCCTGCAGATTCAGTTCTGTGGGAGGGGTCCTTTGGGTTTGCTGGTAGCCCCTCTCTTTGCGCTGTGCTCACCTGGCCTTTCCTCAGTACTTGAAGGTGGAGAGAGAAAAGCTCCAGGGTCTCACCCTATATTTATAAGGGTACTGATCTGATCAAGAGAATCTGGAGCTAATCTGGGCCTAGTAATAACAAGGCTCCTATAAGACTCACCTCCAAATACCATTCGTTGGAGGTTAGGGACACGAACATTCAGCCATGAGACAGATTTATGCAGAAATCATGCAGGAAAAGCTACACAGAGGAGCACATTAACTGCCATAGCTACTCACTCCCATCCCCTTCACAGCCATGCATCCACCCACTTAATAGACATTGACTGGGCAGCCACCATATGTCAGAACAGGAAAAGTAAATGAAAAACTAAGAATTCTAAATGCTGTAATGGAATATTCTCGATGTTTAACAAAGACCTACAGGAATTCAAACAGAAAGAAAACCAATGTTGGCTGAGAAGCGCATCAAGTTCTTTACCCATATATCCACATTAGTCTGAGTTGAGGAATAAACGTCAGCTGCCAACGTGAAATCAGGAGTGGTGCTTTTCCTTCTAAAGAACGTTTCATCCTTCCAAGACTCGGTGGGAAAGAACGGGGAGCTACATCACCAGTCAAAGATGGCAGTTACCTCTAACTGTTGGGGCTACAATGTCTGGGACCTGGAGCTCCTGGGGAACCTACGTCTGCCCCCTCTGGCGAGTGGACGGTATTGCAACCCAGTGAGTTCTTGCTGGATTCAAGAGCAAGACAGAGGGGGCCCTGGTCGTCCAGCTGAGAACCTTGACCTCCCCTTTTCTGGGTCGCCAGGGAGAAGCCGACCTGAGTCTTCTAGGGAGACCAGGTTGGAGTTGCCAATCCATGTTAAACCACCCCGCAAACAGACTCAGAGAGATAGGCAAACAGGAACGTTTATTTTTGTTTATTTGTTTGTTTATTTATTTGAGACTAGGTCTCGCTATTTTTGCCCATGGAACCGCAGGCTCACCTTGCCCGGGGTACTACGGACTCAAGCCATCCCCAGCCTCAGCTTCCCAGGTAGCTGGGATGATTCAGGCACGCGCCACCACACCCAGCTATTTTTTGGGGACTAGGTCTCGTTATTTTTGCCCCAAGCAGCACTCGAACCGCGATCCCTAGCCCCAGCCACTTCGTAGGCTGAAGTTTACAGGCACGAGCCACTGTGCCTAGCTAGGAAAGTTTATTAAAAGCTTCAGCTGAGGACACGTGGGTCTCAGAAGGAAAGTCAGACCCAAGGCTTCCAGCTTCGCTGATGCAGCAATTTATAGGTTTTGCAAAAGCTCAAAATACATCTCCACATAGAGGCAGTTTCCTGCATGATGTGGTACAAAAGGCATAGAATACACAAAATTGGCATAAAATACAATTTGCTACACTCTGGACATCTTTTAGAAATAATACCTCCATGGGACTAGGCCTTTTCACCTTGGATAAATTCTTTTCACCTTGGAGGACTAGGCCTTTTCACCTTGGATAAGTTCCTTTCTTTTGCACGAGCTGTTTTCCTCCCAGTTAAGGGAAGGGTAAGCAGCTGTGTCCATTTGTTATCTTGCTTTTAGCTTTCCCAAACATACAGCCTGGCCTAAGTTAGCAAACGTTAGAAAAAGTTCTACAAAGACCTAGTTGAGTCTCTTTTAACCTTGACCTACATCTCAAGTCAACTTTTAGGCCTAGTGGTTAACACTTTAGGTCTCAGTCTTGAAGGGGGTTTAAGCTCATTTTTAAATCCATAGAGAACTGGCAGGCAATTAAGGAGCACCCCGGTAAAATATCCGCAACAGTCCTTTAAAGTACCCAGCGAAAGCCAATCCGCTTTTTAGATCTAAAATAGCATTGTCACCAAACCTGAATGCTTTATAATGAGCAAGTTACAAACTTCCTAAGTAGCTGCAACAGATACTTTGAGGGCTGCCATAGCAGCTAGAGGTGGGGTGCGGAGTCTCATTACAAACAGGCGCTTGTTTCGTGGACAAAGCAAAGGAACACCTCCCTAAGACACTGCTCATGAGGGGGAAAAATGACCGAGACCATCTCAAGATGAAGAAGCTGGAGTCCTGAAGGTGAAGCGACTTGCTCAGCATTTAAAATACTTAGCAGCCAGTAGGGGGTGGGTGGGCAAAGAAATTAATAAAACACTAGTGAAGTGGGAAAGCCCCGGGGTACACAATAATGCAATAATGTAATATAAATATAAATACACATATATATGCAAATTAAAAAAATTAAATTAAAAAAAAGAACAACCATCACAGAGATAGCTGACATTCTCTGTGGATCTCTTCTATCCTATTCCCCATTACACATTCCCAGAAATAATAATCAGTACACTGGATCTAATGTCTGCCATGCCAGTGGTATTTGAAACTTTCAAATCACACATCAGTAAACAATATATTATTTTGCATGGTTATAATTTTGTAATTATGGTATTGTAATGTGTATACCTAGCTATGTAACTTGTTTTCTTCCCACAATTTTTTTAAAATTATTAAAAAAAAGAAATTAATAAAACATTTAACAAAGTCAGGTGATTCCTCTTCTCTGGAAAATGCCTACTTTGGTCTCTAGTGCTTCCTTTTTTCCAAGCTTTTTGTTTTTATTTTATATTTTTCCCAAGCTTTTCTTATTTATTTATTTATTTATTTATTTATTTATTTATTTATTTATTTATTTATTTATTTATGTATTTATTTATTCTTGAGTTAGGTCTTGCTATGTTGCCTGGGGTAGTCTTGAACCCGTGAACTCAAGCGATCCCTGATGTCTTGTCTCCCAGTGCTTGGACTACAGGCACGTGCCACCATGCCCAGCTCCCAAGATTTTAAAATTAATTATAAAGCCAGGCACGGTGGAGCGTACCTGTAAACGCCAGCCTATGGAACGTGGCTGGGACTGGGGATCATGGTTCGAGTCCTGCCTGGGGCAATGTAGTGAACCTAGTTCCAAAAAAATAGCTGGGCGTGGTGGTGTGTGCCTGTAATCCCAGCTACCTGGGAAGCTGAGGCTGGGGATTGCTTGAGTCTGTGGTGCCCTGGGCAACATGAGCCTGAGGTTCCACAGGCAAAAATAGTGAGACCTAGTCTCAAAAAATAAATAAATAAATAAATAAATAAACAAAATTAATTATAAAATTCTAGTTATATGTCATTGGGAGAAAGTCCAGGAAACCTCCATGACCCTATAACCCAACAGTCACTAATTGGAGCATCTCTTATATCAACCCTGACTCTTCCTAACACTCAAAGAGACAGAAGTAGCTGCAGGACCTTCAGCAGCAACCAGTGAAAAGGGTGAGGACTGATGCCTTTGATGTTCTATCTCACTTTGTTCCGCAAAATCTAGGCTTTTCCGGAAAAATCTATGATTTTCCCTGAGATGAATTTTCTTTTTCTTTTCTTTTCTTTTTTTTGAGACTAGGTCTTGCTATGCTGTCCCGGGAACCATGGACTCAAGCGATCCCCAGCCTCAGCCTCCCAGGTAGCTGGGATTACAGGTTCATGCCACCACGCCCAGCTATTTTTTGAGAGTAGGTCTCACTATGTTGCCCGGGGCAGGTCTTGAACCTGGACTCAAGCGATTCCTAGTCTCAGCCTCCCTTCTTAGGCTGGGGATTGCTTGAGTCTGTGGTAACGTGCCACAGGCAAAAATAGCAAGACCTAGTCTCAAAAAAAAATCTTAACTGTCTTTAGTTGAATATAACTTTTATGCCAAAGAGCTTGAATTAATTGACTTAATCTTGGTAGCTGCTAATAAAGTTCAATCTCAGGACATTTCTGGTAATGACAACTGATTGCAAAAATATTGAGGGGAAAAATATTGAGGGAGGGCCGGGTGCGGTGGCACGTGCCTTTAATCCCAGGCTAAGAAGGGAGACTGAGACTAGGAATCGCTTGAGTCCACAGGTTTGAGACCCACCTGGGACAACATAGCAAGACCTAGTCCCCAAAAAATAGCTGGCATGATGGCGTGCGCCTGTAATCCCAGCTACCTGGGAGGCTGAGGCTGGGGATTGCTTGAGTCTGTGGTACCCCAGGTGATGTGAGTTTGTGGTACCCCAGGCAACATAGCGAGAACTATTCTCAAATATATAGAGAGAGGGAAAATTATGATAGAAAACTGAAGTATACAGAGTTGTCGAATGCACAAGAAATTTCTGGACTGGCGCTTAAAAGAGTTTGATGGAAGCTGATAACCACTGGGCCAGCTGCAAACAATCACAGCAGCGTCCAGCCCCCTTTACTACCTGCTCAAATCAAATCACTACTCTTGGTTCCATAAGGCAGGCTTCAGGGGTTTCACATTCTCTTATCATCAGAAGAAACAAAGCCAGAGTAACTAATGGAAAGTCTTGCCATTCTCATCAGGTGGAGTTAGAGGTTTCCTGAAGCCAGACTTTCTACCAACCTGATAAATCACTAAAAGCCTCACGAGCAGAGAGCCGTTCACTGCCATGTTCTTTCCGGATGCCTTTTCCTCAGGATCTGTGCTGTGCTCTCCTCCTTTAGCAGTGCTGTTACATCATTCTTTTCTTTTTTTGAGACTAGGTCTCGCTATTGTTGCCCATGGAACCGCAGGCTCACATTGCCTGGAGTACCACGGACTCAAGCGATCCCCAGCCTCAGCTTCCCAGATAGCTGGGATTACAGGTGCGCGCCACCACACCCAGCTATTTTTTGGGGGGCTAGGTCTCACTACGTGCCCCCAGTGGGACTCGAACCGCGATCCTCGGTCCCCGCCGCAGTTCCCTAGGCTGCCGCTTACAGGCAAGCACTACTGTGCCCGGTGCTACATCATTCATTTTTAAAGTCCCATTCATTTTACAAAGTGTCCTGGGGCTCCCAGTGCTTTTCCAGTCCTATTGTTTGGCCAACTATCTCTATCACTGTACTGCTTTCTCACCATGCCAAGAAACCATCCCTCCTGGCACCATGCACCAAATACACACTCAGGTTTCGAGGTGCTGCGTCCTCCTGTGAGACTGAGAAAGCCCCAGTGCTGTCTGCACAAAGAAAACCAAGTCCAGGCCGGGCGCAGTGGCGCATGCCTTTAATCCCAGCCTAGGAAGGGAGGCTGAGACTAGGAATCGCTTGAGTCCCTGGGTTTGAGACCCGCCTGCGGCAACATAGCGAGACCTAGTCTCAAAAAATGGCTGGGTGTGGTGGCATGTGCCTGTAATCCCAGCTACCTGGGAGGCTGAGGCTGGGGATCGCTTGAGTCCGTGGTACCCCGGGCAATGTGAGCCTGCGGTTCCCCCGGCAACATAGCGAGATCTAGTCTCAAAAAACAGGGAAAGAAACCAAGTCCATGAGGTCAGAATAACTGATCTGGCCAATCACCACTGATACCTGATGGATTTCCCACCACAAAGCTGGTTTTGCCCAGTAAGAGTTTGGGGCTGTTACAATTGTGCAGACAGTACAGACTGGCCCCCAATTTTTTTCTTTCCATGCAGCAGGTTTCAGTCTTTCTGTGCCACATTTGAAAACCAACCTCATTGAGATATAATTTACACGCCATAAAATTCACCTGTTTAGCCGGGCATGGTGGCACGCGCCTGTTGTCCAAGCTTTGGGAGGCAAGAGGTCCGGGATCACTAGAGTTCGTGGGTTCAAGACTACTCCGGGAAACATAGCAAGACCTGGTCTCGAGAAAGCAGCCAGGAGCTGTGGCGGGTGCCTGTAATCCCCAGCTACCTAGGAGGCTGAGGCTGGGGATCGCTTGAGTCCGTGGTACCCTGAGCAACTTGAGTCTGCCAACCCTGGGCAATATAGCGAAACCTCGTCTCAAATAATAATAATAATAATAATAATAATAATAATAATAATAATAATAATCGCTTGTTTTAGGTGTAGGATTTGTGATTTGACTCCCTCTCCAGGGTGGTGCGGACATGGTCACCATCCAATCTAAGAACACCCTCCCCAAGGGCCCTCGTCGGCCTCACCCCCACCCCCTCCAGACCCGGGCAGAGTTGCCCTTGGTGTCCACAGGTCTGCCTTTTGGAGACAGCTTACCTAAATGGACTTGGAGCTGGTCACCGTGCTCGCCATTTTGGTCCTTCTGCGCACGCGCTCTTTAGCTACTCACCGAAGTGTGGCTGAATGGTCACGTGGCCCATTGGTTTTGCTCCATTTTTGCTGTGTCTGGGCTTTGCCCTGAGGAGCCGTAGGCCCCAGGCCCGGAGAGAGGGAAGAGGCCTGCCCTGGCCTGCAGTGTACATCCGTGACCTGTCCATGGCTCCGCCTTCAAACTGTTACTGGGAATTAGGGACCACCCCCTTCTAAATTCTTTTTACTATGGGTTCTTTCGCCTGCCACAGTAGCTGCTCAGGTCAAACCTTAGGGACTAGGATTGTAGGGGACTGTGGCCCCCAGTACTAGTGTTGCTGCATTAAAATAGCTATTGTTAGCATTGGCGGGTGGAGATTTGGAGAAGGGAAGTTAAGCTTTCTCTTGAGAAGAGAGGATGAAAGGATCAGGGAGGGGACAGAGAAAAAGACTGGGAAAGAGAAGAGCAGAGAACAGAACTGAAGGGGACAGAGAGGAGCAGCAGGGAGGCTGGAGGCCTCAGAGCTGCTGCTGCCATGTGGGGTGGCAGGCAGGGAAGGGAGTCAAGCTGTGGGCTTCCATCCCCAGCCCGGGCCAGTGAGGAGCCCAGGGAAGCATGCGGGAGAAACTTGTGAGCTGTGTGAGCTGTCTTGGAAACGTGGTGCTTGAAAACTTGGTTTAACTTTGAAACTGCGGAGAACAGAGTTTGCTGTGTTGCGTTTTCAACGTGAGACGTCTGAAGCGCTGCTATGTTGCTGTAGTGAGTGAGGTTTGCTGGGCCACTTTGGAGTTGGAGCTGAAAGAATGCCGGAGCTGTGCCTTTTTGGACAAGAATAGACGATGCCATCGTGGTCTTCCTTGTTGGAATGAATCTCCTGCTTCTGGAGAAGGATCGATGACGCCATCTTGGCTTCTTCTGGCTTGGAGAGAGTGGAGCTGTGTCTTTGATGGAGTGGTAGCACCATCTTAGCTCCTCCATCCAGTTTAAGGTGGGGCAGCCGCCATTTTGTGGACACACATGGTTGCTGCAGCTATGTGTACTTTGGACTAGAGACTGGACTGTGTGGTAAGATTACCAAAGGGGTTTCCTTGAACCCCCTCAGTGACTTTTATTTGCTTTGACCTTTTAATAAGTAAATTTGTTTTTGCCTCTCTCTTAAAGTTTATGTGGTCTTGCTACTGCATGCACGGGCTGGAAAGAACCTGGTGTGTGACTGGTTCTTAAGGGGCCAGCTGCTCCCCTTTGTAGGTTTGGGTAAATACCCTGTTTTGCCTGTTTTTTGCCACTCGATATCAGGATAGACACAGAGGTTTACTTACAGATCCAGGGAAAACAAACCAAAAGAGTCCACACCCTCACAAGTGTTCCAAATGGAATAAAGCCCACTTCAGCCCCTCAAGGAGCTGCTGGGGGTTACCTCCATCTTAGGGTACTTCTGGTTGAAAACACCAGGCTATGTCCTTGACTCCTGATCCTCTGTCGCTCTAGTTGGCACCAGGTGGATCCAGCCAACACAGGGGGGTCTCAGGCGGGTCTCCCTGAGGCAGGCCTATTCAAGCTACACCATGGCTCTGCACTTCACCAGGGTCACCTCTCCTCCTCCTTCACACAGCTCTGGACCCTCAGGGACCCGAATCCTGGGGAGGTGAGGAAGCGCCAAAGGACTCAGCTCCTGGGTCCTTCCTTCTCCCTTCTGAGACCAAAAACCTCCACGCCTGATGCCAATTTCCAGGCTCTCGATCTGCTTTCCGGTCTTCTCTCCAAAGTCGTATATTCCTTTTCTGCCCCCTTCCTCTCTTTTCATCCTTCTCCTGGCTCCCCTCCCCTCATCAACCAGAGGCCCCCAATTCACAACCACCCCCTGGTGGTCTGTGCTTCCCTTTTCCCTCTGGGCCCTGGGCATCACCCCCTTAGGACCCTTCATTAGCAGCATCACCAAATCGGCCCAGATTATCTCTTTACAGTAAAGAGGCGAAGTGGCCTTATCTGGCCTCAGGCTGGTCTTCATCTCGGTGTCTTTCAGATGCAGGCATGCCTGCATTCCTTCCTCAATGAATAGCATTGTCCATATAGGGCCAGGGCTTCAAAACCACTTCTGCACACACCAGCCCAGCTCAGGCCACGGAATCTCCTTTGTTTCCCTTCTTTTTGGGGGAGGCTTTCTCTGGAGAGCTCCTTGCAGGCGCAGGGAACTAATGCCCCCAGGATCGGCCTCATCCAAGAGCTGCAGGAGACGGGTAAAGTCTGCAGGTCCTGGACTCCCAGGAGATCTCCAGACCTCTCTGCGGTTCCCTGGAGGGACCAGACCATTGGCAGCAGCTCCCCCTGCGGACCTTGCATCTGCCATCTTTCACTCTGGGTCCACAGGCCCAGCCTGTGGCTCCACCGTCTTACACACGGTCATCCTTGGCCGTTAGGTAGCACGTGGCTGTAAGCGCAGACAGAACTGGAGACACGATGCGTGGACTGTGACTCACCCTCACGGACCTGAAGAGGGGAAGCTTACTGGGAATGACCCTGAAAGGACGAGTAGGAATTGCTGAGGTGGAGAAGAGGGAAAATTAGAGGCACAGAAACAAGGCGAGAGATGACAAGAAGCCAAGAGGCTTGGGGCAGCCTCGGGCAGTGTGGAGAATGGGGAGGGGAAGAGAAGAAAAAGAAGGAAGAGGAAGACATGGAAATTAAGAGAGGGAGAGGGG
>PVHY01019156.1:0-27769 GCA_004024945.1 Uropsilus gracilis
CTTTTTTGACCTGTGAGACTGCAGGCTCATGTTGCCTGGGGTACCACAGACTCAAGCAATCCCCAGCCTCAGGTTCCCAGGTAGCTGGGATTACAGGTGTGCGCCATCACGCCCAGCTATTTTTTTGGGAGTCCCAGCGGAACTCGAACCGTGATCCCTGGTCCCTGCTGTGGCTTCCTAGGCTGCCACCTACAGGCATGCACCACCATGCCTGGCCTATCTGCTTTTTCTTTAGTTGCTTAACTTTTAAGTGGTATCGTCTAAGAAGCCTTAAGATCATGAAGATTTACAGCTACGTTTTCTTCTAATAGTTTTAGCGTTTTAGCTCTTAAGTTTGTTTTTGATTCATTTTTGAGTTGATATTAGTATATAGTTTGACTTCATTCTTCTGTATGTGGGTATCCAGTTGGCTCAGCAACATTTATTGAAGACATAGCTCTTTCCCCATTGAATTTTCTTGCCACTTTTCTCTCAAATTACTCAACTGTACATGTATTCATAACCCTTTTTAGCACTGTAGTTTAAGCCTCAGTTTTCTCAGTTATGTAATGGTAGCAATAAGATGCAGAACTGACAAAACCAATAGGCACAAGATGCACTACGTCTAGGACCCATAGGATTTTTAGAGACTCATAAAAATGTTTTAGTCTCTTTTCAAATTAGGAGAAAAACAAGCTTTTATATCAAAGAAAATGTCAATATATAATATGAGATAATATTAATATCTTCATACCAATGCAGTCACGACATATACTTTTGAACAGTTTTTGTTGTCACAGGGACCTATCTATGATGGCAGCAGTGTACTATGGTGGTCTGGATAATATCTGCCTTTTTGAGTAATTGTGGGGATTAAATATGACAGTTAAGTCAAATGCCATGTGCTGTGCTGGATTTTAGCAGATTGTCAGGAAATGGTCATTATTTTGGGAGGGGAGTGCAAAGTCTCCCCTCACCTTTTTGGGCTTCATTAGCAAGACTGGTGCCTTGGTAGACTGGTGAATTATTGAAGGTACAAACCTGTGAAGAAGCCTCTCAGTGAGTTCAAAGACAGGTCAGAGCTAAAGAGCTGCCCCTCTGCCCCTATTTCCTGCTCTGACACCTTGGAAGTCTCTGGGGTCATTGTGACCTCACTCTGCAGAGAGAGTTGCTGAGGTGGAAAGGAGGGAAGTGATGAGAGGCACGCTGCCTCAAAAGCTGGCAGGCTTGATCAAAGCCCCCAGCTGCGATTCCCTGACTCCACTGGGTTATCCACCTGTTATCTACCTTCTTGGTGACGCCAATGCCATGCGGAGTGATTTAGTTTATTTTACTTTATTTTTGGGTCATTTATTGAAGAGCTCTAGGGGAAAATTCAAAGGCCAGGATGATGAAATCTAATAGTCTCAGCTAGCTCCACATGTCCAGCTTTACAGTCGCTCAGAACAATTTATATATTCCTGATAACCTCAGTAGTTTTTTAAGAACAGAGTTGAAATTCACAAAACATAAAAATTACTATTTTCAGATGTATATTTCATTTGCATTGTTGTGCAAGTACCACCCCTATCTAGTTCCAAAACATTTTTATCAGCGCAAAGGGAAACTTGCACCCATAGCAGTAATGCCCTCTTTGTCCCACCACTCAGTCCCAGGCGACCACCCTTCTGCTTCTTGTCTCACTGGCTTTCCCTGTAAGAAGCTTTTCAGGTACAAGGAATCATGGCTGATTGTATGGCTGATTGTGTCCAGTTTCTCTCACTCAGCCTAGTTTCCAGGGTGCTATACACATACAATTAACTTCTTTTTGCAGTTAAATAACATTCCATTGTATGGATAGGCTACTGTTAAGTTTACCTTTCTATCCATTGACACACACTTCTGCTTTTTTCACTTTTTGGCTATTGTGAGTCATGCTGCTCTGAACATTTTTGTACAAAGTCTTGTATAGACATGTTTTCATTCCTTTTGAATCATTTGATAATTCTATTTTTAGCTTTGTAAACACCCACCAAATTGTTTTTCACACTTGCGGCACCATTTTATGTTCCTACCAGCAATGTGGGGGGAGGTTTGATTTCTCCATTCTCATCAGCATTTGCTACTTATTTATTTTTGATTCTAGCCAGCCTACTGGGTATGACATGGTATCTCACTGTGGTTTTGATTTGCATTTTCCTTGTAATTAATGATTTTGAACTTCATCTCATGTGCTTGTTGTCATCCGTTCCCCTCTTTTCTTGGGCTCAAGGCACGGATAGGGAGTTATCATCTAGAGGAGATTCTTAGGTATGCCTGTGGCATAATCTGGGATTTGTTTGCTTTCAGCTTGATGATTTCTCCTCCAGACCTTTTAAGAAAACCTTACCCTTGGGAGTGCCCTGAAGAACTCTGGGAAACAGCTGACTCAATGGTCTGAGTGTCCTTTCTGCCTCATTCATCACCTTGGTGAGCCCTTTTCTCCTTGTCCTTGCCTCAGGCTTTGGTCTTTTCTGCTGCTTGCACTGCCCCCAAGGGGTAAGAATGTGTCCTTGGGTGCCTCTTTTGCCCAACAGATTCTTGCTGGTTGTTTTTCTGGAGTTTATCCAATTAGCCTCTGACCACTCTGGCCTCACTGAATCTTCTAGTTATCTTAAGCTTCTTGGATTCTTGGTTTTCCTGGGCTCTCTCTGAGCTCAGGGCAGACTAGGTTGGCAAACTTGACAATGTGGGGTTCCTCCTATTTTGGTACAACTAGAAAAGGCAGCCAGGAGACTGGTTGATTGGCCTCCCCAAGAGGAAAGATGTTGGAGTGGAAGATGGATTCATACTTTAGTTCTCATGAGGAGTGGTAGGGAGGTCTCTGAAGGTCCTTGGTTGTGGAGGAGGAGGTTGCCAACCCAACTGTTATGGAAGGAGCATGACCATGAGAACAACCTGCATGCCATCTTGTGGGGCACAAGCCCTTGGTTTGGCTTGGGCTCAGGGGTCCTTCCTTCTGCAAGATGGCTCTCACTTTCTCTAATCTCTCACTCACCTACTGACTCACTCCCATTATGCTCTTACTGACTGCCATCTCTACAGGTACTGTTTAAAACCCGAGTCTATAAAGTTTGGTATTTGAGAACCTCATCAACCAGGAAGATGGACAAATAAACATGCAAAATGATGTACTACATATTATTATCAAGGTATGTGTGTGAAGTGAGTGGGAACATATCTGAAGGAGGAATAATTTCTTCCTTGAAAGAAAGAATGGGTAACTAAGCTTCAGAGAAAAGGTGACATTTGAACTGGGTCTTGAAGGAGGAGAGACTGTCATGCAGGAGAAAGGTATTCTAGGTTAAGGTCTCAAAGATTCTTTGCATGAACTCATATTGGGAGTGACTGGGGGAAGCTCAGATGTGTACCACATTTTCTTTCACATGTTTCCCTTCCTAGCTGCACTGGTACCACCCTGTGCTCCGGGCAATGGCCCATAACCCAGATGGTTCCTCCTCCCATGTATCCTATGCCCCTCCTACTACAGACACAGCTCAAGTCACCAACTTGTCCATTCTAGGCATTAATGGGGAAAATGGGCTAATTAATGAATTAGATAAACAGTTCACTCATCTGATACTTCAGTTTATGATGTACAAGGCATATGAAAAAGATTATAATGTGGTACTTAATAGCACAGGCCTAAAATCAGTTTGAATTCTACTCATAATTAGGATACCTCCCTCAAGGTATTTGACTTGTCACTTTTGTCCCTGATAAAATAGGAATAATAATGCCTTATATTGTTCTGGAGATTAAATAAGAAGTATGAACTCTGAACGTAGTACTTGAGAGAACCTGAACTAAGTGGTGATATGGACAGTATATACATAAATACCCACAAAAGTTTATAGACATTATAGATAATGTCTATATGTAATAATACATGATAATACGTAAATACCCACAAAAGTATGTAGGCGTTATAGATAAGTATACATATAAATATATAAGTATATATGCATATATAGTATACATATATATCTATGATAGCCCTACTTTTAAGAAAATGGGAAAGAGAAGTGCTCAGGTAAACTATAAAGTCATACTGTGTTCCTAGATTATGTAGTAACATTGGAAATAGGAACCTTCTGGAGATATTAACTAAAGGACAATTATTCCTGAGAAGATTAATTTTTTTTGAGAGAGGAAGTAGGACCACTGAGTGGAAGTTGCCTAGGAGGTAGATTTTTACCTCAGTTGGAGAGAAATTTTTAAGAGGGCATCTTGGAAGTAGCGAGTTCCTTGTATTCTGCATGGTGATGGTGCAATTGGGATGACCTGTTGGTAGAAGTGTTTTCTGGATCCCCTAGAAGGCTGCCGAGGGGATGCTGGGCTCCTGAGGGCTATTTTGCAGGAGCTCTTTTCCACCCCTATTTCCAGAAGCCCCATCTTCTCTTATTTGGGCAGCTCCCTCCTTTGGTGGACACTGCTGGTATCGTGGTGCCAGAGTTGGCTGCCAGGGCAGGTGACCTGGTACCTTATCTCCCTGCTCCCATCTCTCCCCTGCCTTTGGCCAGGTAACCTCCTACAGTAGAAATTACCCAGGGCCAAACATTAACTGCAAGACCATAAAACCACGTGAAGCTCAGGTGGCTCCTGGTGTCCTGGACTCGTGGTGCCCTTTTATCAAGAAGTGCTGTCTCCCCACCCTGTAGGTGGGGAGGATGGGGTGACTGGAATGACGAAGAGAACCCACCCTGGCAGACCAGTGGGCAGAGGAGGTCGCTGCTGCCTGAGGCTCAGGCAAGGGCTGATTAGAATCTGATTCTCTGGGCTTGGGGAGAGAACAGAGCAGCATCTTAGAGCATCAGCAGAAGGTGCTCCTTCACATATGCGATCAAGAACGCCCTTAGTTTGAGGTGCACCCCGGTGTACACACACTTCTGTAAAGTCCATCTACATAGTACTGAAAAACACACCTATCACTCATGTACCCTGGCAAACGCATATACCCATCCTTATACTGTGTCTCTTAATCATCCCCAGAACCCTGCACCATGCCTGAAATATCAGTATGCCCTTGTTGAAATGATGGGCAAATATAGGTAAACAAATATTTATACCCACCCACAATTTCATCTACGGACGTACACATTTTCAGGAGGATCCCCACAGATAGACACAGACGTGCAGGTATTACTTGGTATACCTATACCACACACACACACACACAAACACATTCACACTCACACACTCAACTACATTAATGTGCTTGTTCATACACACCTGCATCTGAGAGTCCACATGCATGTGTCTATTTCCTTGTATTTCCAGATTTCTGAATGACCCTGCTGATGAACGAAGGGGGTGGTTATAATGAGACACTGGTTCCCATGGACACAGGACAGGGCAGAGGTATTTTTTTGTTTTGTTTTTGAGACTAGGTCTTGCTATTTTTGCCCGTGGAACCGCATGCTCATGTTGCCCATGGTACCACAGATTCAAGCAATCCCCAGCCTCAGCTTCCCAGGTAGTTGGGATTACAAGTGCACACCACCACACCCAGCTATTTTTTTGGAACTAGGTCTCACTATGTTGCCCTGGTCGGGTCTTGAACCATGATCACCAGCCCCAGCCATGACTCCATAGGCTGTCGCTTACAGGCACATGCCACCGTGCCTGGCACATGGGCAGAGGTATTTTGGTTGTGGAGCTCATCTTCCAGGTGTGTGTTGTAGGTTTCCCCCCCTCCAGGCTCTTACCTCTCTCCTCTTGCTATGCAAGGTGACAGAGGAAGAGGGGAGAACTAAGGGGAACATACCAGCATGAAGGACCAAGGTTACCTTGTCGCTCCATGTCATCTTTGGAGAAAATATATTGATCTGGAAAACTGAGTGGGCTGTTTCCTTACAGAATGATGATGATGATGATGATGATGATGATGAAAAAGGAAAAAAATAGCCTTAGATTATAAAGGAGTGAAACCTTAGATTACAGAGGGGTAAGTCCTGAGTGGGATGGAGTTGGTGTGAAGATATTTATAAAGCGTGTGTGTGGGATGTGTGTGTGTTCACATTTGATATGGAGGAGGCGACAGGTTGCGGTTTTTAAAAAGAGGGTGAAACTATGATTCACCGCATGCTGCATATCCTAAAGCACAGGAGTGGAAGACAGGAATGACCCAGCCTCTTCTACAAGGAAGCTTTGCCTAGGACAAAAGGTTGAACACAGGAGGTCTCCCTCCTAAGGGTAACAGCCAAGTAGGCATACCCAGAGGTGCGGTCACCTCGACCTGGGCACTCAGCGAAGCCCATGTACTGGATGAGCACACTGTTTAAGGGGGTCGGAGGAGGCTGTAGCCACAGGCCTTCAGGAGTCAGAAGTCTCAAGGAGGAAGTAAGCAGTGCCTGCATTTAGTGGGGATGGGGGAAGGGAAGGCTGGGGTGAGAGGACAGAATTCTGAAGAGGGTCTGAGGGATGGCACCTGCACCATGGAGCCAGGAGAGCAACAATGCCTCACTGGGGTTACGAGTGGTAAAGATTAAAAGGGAAAACTGGAGTAACTGGGTTAATCTTTGAGTCTTTCCTGGAACACACCCAGCCCAATGGTTAATCCATCTGACCCTTCAGGACTGTTTGGACCCTGGCCCAGGCATACCTACACACAGCTGGAGGATTTGGCATGGCTCACCACAGAGCTGAGGGGGAAATGTGTAAGTTACCCTACACCCAGTTTTCTAGAGGCAAAACCGAGAGCAAAACTTGAAGGACTGAGGTTTCACAGGGAATTAATGACAAGACAGGTCTCCCTAGACTAGGTTAGCATCTTCTGGGTCTTTCAAGTGGGCTGGTTTCAGAGGCTTTTTGCCCAGTGATGGGGAAGTTGGAACTTTGATGCCTGCTTTGTAAGTGTAGCTGTGTACTTGTTGATTGTTTCTTGGTGTGGTCTTTTTTTGTTTTTTGCTTATTAATTTTTAAAAAAATATTTATTATTGATTATATATAATTTATTGCTGTATATAATGTGCATTATATACAATATGCAATACATTATATATAACGTATCATTATATTGTTGTATAATATAATGTTCTCCCACCACCATGTCATCTATGAGTCATCATCCTAGTCATGTGTGCTCATCCCTCCCTTGATTGCTCCCTCCTTCCCTATGGGTTTGGAGTCTTAAGATTACACACTGGCTTGGCTCCTGCAAGCATCTGAGATAGGCAGTTCCCTGTGCCCAGGGATTTCAGAAGTGGCCAGAAGGCTCCCCATGTGCCTACCTGGCTAACAGATAACATTCCACTGGTAGAGCTTCATGCCCAGAGCTCTGGGCTTTGATCTTTTCTGAAAATGCTGTCCTTTGGGAGGAGTATACATAGTCCACTGTGCATCAGTGACCATTAGCTCAGTGCAAATGGAGCAAGTAGATCCTTTCCTGGGGGCCTGGACTGATCAGGAGAGGAAGCATGAAGGTACACTGTGGAAAGATAAGGATGGCCCTGGAGGCCCACCCTTAACAATCTGGTCTAGAGTTTTAGAATCAGGCAGGTTTTTTTTTTTTTTTTAAAGAGTTATGTTCTTTTATTTTAAGTGACTAATAAAAAACTTAAAGATTCATTCAGCTAAATAACTGCTGGCAAGATGAAAAGAAAACTAGTTGTGGGAACCAGGCAGGTTTTAAAAAAAAATTAAAAAAGCATTCTCTCACCATGGAAATAAGAAGAATCAGAAATGAATGACCCATTCTCATCATTAATAGCTCAGGCTACATCTCCCAGTTCCTCCTCTAAACATATTGTATGTGTATGTAACTGTGGATAATGTGTGCGTAAGTGTATCTACATGGATATTATTTATATGTGTACTATAGGCTTAGGTCTGTAATAAAAATAATATATTTTTGAATGAACGGTCTGATTTGTTTGTGTTCCATATCTCATTCAGGCAATGTGACAGTTGGAACTCTGTCAAGGATTTCGTTTCTTCTTTTATGTTGCTTGTTGTTTTCATTAGACTTTTTTTCAAAATCTTCTATAGAATATTTCTATCAAATAGAAATATTTGCTATGCTTTAATTCATTTTTTTGGATTCGATGTGAAATATAGAAAAGTCAAACAAAGGGTCAGACAAAGACAACCTTTAAAACCATCCTTTGGAAACTAAGCATGGATCTACAGCTTTGTTGGGGGGATGAGGAGAACACAGTGAACTGTGGTGGGAGGGCTATGGTGGCTACACCTGAGGAGGGAATCCTGCAGGCCAAAGCACTGACCGGGATGTGGAACAGTGACACTTTAATAACAATAAAACAACAACAACAAAAATAAGCCAAAAAATTGTCATCTTGACTTCACTCATGTCTGGGAAGGGGAATCAAAGCAGATTCCCCTGTGCTTAACTGTCATGGTAATTTGTTCTCATACACTGTCCCTGTCACTTTTCAATACCCTCAAGGGCAGGGGTTGGCAAAGTGTTCCTTTAAATGGCCAGAGAACAGATATCTTGTTCTGTGGGGTATCTGGTCTCTGTCACAGCTACTCACTAAAACAGTATAGCATTAAAACGGTCACAGACGATATGTAAATGAGTGGATGTGGCTGTGTTCCAGCAACCTTTTTTAAAATTCATTTTGAGTTGATTAAAATTTTTTTTGATTGCAAACACACACACACACACACACACACATAACATCATTGTATACCCCAAGGTTTTCCCACCACCTTGTCACCCGTGAACCATCATCTTAACCTCTTATGCCCATCTCTCCCCTAATTTTACCGCCCCCCCACTCTATGCTTTAGTTCTGCTAACAGTTTGTTAATTTTATGTTTCATTTGTCCTTTTGTTTGTTTGTTTTCCCTGTATCCCACATGTAAGTGAGACCGTATGGTATTTTTCTTTTTCTTTCTGACTTATTTCTGCTAGCATGATTCTTTCTATCTTCATCCATGTTATCATAAATGCATCAAATTTGTCTTTTTTGATTGCTGAATAATATCCCATTGTATAAATATACTACGATTTTTTTATCTATTTGTCTGTTTGGGGGCATCCCATATCCTGGTAGTTGTAAATAGTGCTGCAATAAACATATGAGTACAGGTGTCCTTTCGAATTAGTGTTTTTGTATCCTTTGGGTAGATTCCCAGAAGTGGAATTGCTGGATTGAATGGTCGTTCCATTCTCAATAGTTTGAGGACTCTCCACACAGCTTTCCATAGTGACTGAACCAGTTTGCATTCTCACCAGCATTGTAAAAGTGTTGCTTTCTCTCCACATCCACACAAATACTTATTGTTACCCATTTTTGGGGATATGGGGAATTCTTATTGGTCCAGCAACATTTTCTATTGAGACACCAATATTTGAATTTTACATACTTATCAAGTCAAAAAGCATTCTTCTTTTATTTTCAACCACTTAAAAATGTAAAAATCATTCCTATCTTGCGGGCCATACCAAATAGGTGGTGGACTGGTTTGAGCACATGGGTCTCTGGAGTGGTGGCACCGAACAGGACTGTCTTATCTGATGGAAATAGCCTGTATTTTTCAAATACAATAACCATGAGCCTCATGTGGCTGTTGATCACTTGGAACACTTGGCCAATGTCCCTGAGGAACTGAGTTTTCAGTCTCATTTCATTTTAAGTAATTTAAACATAGTAATCTAAACCTATGACCCATGACTCATGTATTAGAAAGTATATTATTTTCTGAAGCTGCTGAAGCATGTTCCCACAAGGGGCATGGCTTAAACAACAGGGCTTTATCACCTTATAGTAACTATCAAGAGATTAGGTGTCTGAAATCAGGGTGCTAGCAGGATTGTCTTCCTTCTAAACATTCCAAGGGAGAATCCTTCCTGTGTCTCTTAGCATCATTCTAATCTCTGTCTCTGTTGTCAAATGACATTCCTGCTGCGTCTGTGTTTTTGCTTCTCTTTATATCAGGCTATTAGCCCTTGGATTTAGAATCTACCTTAACCAGATTTTAACTAATTGTATCTGCAAAGATTCTATTTCCAAATAAGGTTGAGGTTTGAGTGGTCATGAGGTTTCAGGGGACACTAATCAACCCTGTATAGATAGAATAGCTCCAAAGTAAGTGGTGGTTCTCGAATGCAGTATACATAAAATCGCCTGGGAGCTTGCAGAAACATAGATGGCTGGGCCCTATTCCTAGAGTTTCTTCCCCCCCCCCCTTTTTTTTGAGTCTAGATCTCGCTATTTTTTTGCATAGGGAACCGCAGGCTCACATTGCCATGGGGTACCACAGATCAAGCAATTCCCAGCCTAAGCTTCCCAGGTAGATGGAATTACAGGTGTGCACCACCACACCCAGCTATTTTTTGGGACTAGGTCTCACTATGTTGCCCCAGGTGGGTCTTGAACCTGCGAACTCAAGCGATTCCCTGTCCCAGTCGTACTCCATAGGCTTGCGCTTAAAGGCATGCACCACCATACTCGGCTATTCCTAGAGTTTCTGACTGGTATGTCTTACCTGACTAACAAATCTCAAGTGATGCTGACTCTGCTAGTCCAAGGACCACACTTTGAGAATCATTGCTCTAGAAGGCTTCTGTTAGTTTGTTATGGCTGCCATACAAAGTACCATAAATGGACAGTTTAAAAACCAAAAGTTTATTGTCTTACAGTTCCAGAGGCTAGAAACCTGAATCAAGGTGTCCATTACTCTGCTTGCGCAAAGAAGAAACACTTGTTTTTCGAAGGTTGCAAAGGAAGGATATATTTCAGGCTTGTCCCCTTGACTTGAAGATGACCATCTTCAGGTTTGTGTGTGTTCCAAACTTCCTCCCTTTAAAAAAATATTTTAGTTATTTCCTTACATCTTTGCTCATTTTTGTGTAGTAATTGATTTCTCCCTTCCAGCGTGGTCCCTTGTGCTCTCCCCGCCCCCTCCAAACTTCCTCTTTTTATAAATATACCAGTTCTATTGGATGACCCACCTAAGGACCTCAGTATAATTTGATTATCATAGTAAAGTCCCTGTCTCCAAATAAGGTCAATTTTGAGCTACCAGAGGTTAGGATTGCAGGATACAAATTTTGGAGAATGTAATATAACCCATATCTAAGCTTGACTGTGAGCCGGGCACAGTGGCTTGTGCCTGTAAGCTTCAGCCTATGAAGCGGCTGGGGCTAGGGATTGCAGTTCGAGTCCCGCCTGGGACCCGTAGCGAGACCTAGTTCCAAAAAAGCTGGGTATGGTGGTGCACGCCTGTAATCCCAGCTATCTGGGAAGCGGAGGCTGGGGATTGCTTGAGTCCATGGTACCCCGGGCAACAAGAGCCTGCGGTTCCACGGGTAAAAATAGTGAGATCTAGTCTCAAAAAAAAAAAAAAAAAAAAGAAAAAGAAAAAAAAGAAGCTTGACTGTGCAACTGTGATCCTGAACTACAATGTTCCTTCTTGGAGATACAAGAAGAACTTGTTTCTATTTTCTTTGAACTTTGAGTGGAAACCAGTGGGGTGGGCACTTTCAGGACTAGGAGATCGGAGTCTTAGCTTTCAATTCTCCTCTCCTGACACCTGAATGGGTGACCTCAGATCTCTAGACCTTAGTGTCTTCTTGGTCTTGGGTTATTTCTGACAAGTTTCCATCTTATAGACCTTTGATTTGTGCTGAGACCAAAGTTGGGGATTTGGTTCTTGAGATAGTCACTGATTTCCCCCTCTGTGCTCTACTGAGTTTTCTTTCATTTATTCAACAAACACTTAGTGAACTATCTGTTGTATTCTAGGCATTGTGTTCAGTGGGACAGATTTCTAGCCCCTCTGAGTTTAGTGTGGTGAGGAGATAAACATAGAATGGAATAATCAGCACCTGATGTGCTATAGCTGTGTTGCAAACATGTAAAAGGGAATGGGTGATTCAGCCTGGGGTGGGGAGAGGGTGATTTAGCCTTTAGGGAAGGCTTTTGAAAAGAGGAGGGAGATAAGCTGTACCTTAAAGGTTCAATAGAAGTTCTACAGTGAGAAGGGAATTATAACTTTTCTACAGATTAGGAGTCATAACTAGAGGGAACAACTTGTGCTGTTCTTGTGGGTTGAAAGTACTTTGATATGGCTGATGCTCTGAGATACATGGATGACTGGTGGAGGATAAGTCTGGGAATGTGGTTTCCTACCTCACTACGCAGGATATTATTTGTCAGGTCAACAAGTTTAGACTTCATTCTGAGATTAAGAAGGAACTTTGATGGTTTTTACAATGAGGAAGTTACTGGTTCACATGTTCGTTTTAGGGATACCTCTCTGGAGTTGAAGAGTTTGGGTGAGTAGTTAGGGGCTCAGGTCAGTGATGGTGAGCGTTCAGCAAGGCAGGGGTCATGATGACAGAACAAATTCAAGAGGCATCTGATGGGTTGTTAGCTTGGGCACTTGGTGTTTGGACTGTGGTAACTGGTCATGGGAGAGGGGGATTTTGCTACGGTCATGACTTCTGTTTGCATATACTGCATTTACAGGATTTCTGGCACCACCTGAGGAATTTCCAGGCATTCCCTTCTGCTCACTGCTGAAGCCACACTGTATCACCTCTTAAATCATGCTAGCCAACCTCATTCCTACTTTAAGCTCTCCTCTGTTTTTCTGCATGATTGGCTTCTCTTTCTCTTCAGTTCTCAGCTCCACAAGATCAGGGACCTTGACTGTTTTGTTCACTGCTGTATCCTCAGAGCCAAGCACAGTGCCTGGCATACAGCAGCAGCTCAATGAATGTCAAATGAGTAAGTGAACGGTAGCTAAAGTCAAGGAATGAAGCAGGAGGAGAGCATGCACACCAACATTAAATGGATTTAGGGGACTCAGAACAATTCCCTCCCCAGTTGAAAGGGCGGTGCTGGAATCCTTTCTGTATTATTATATGTGTTGGTAGCTAAATGTTAATAATAACAGTTTGGATCAGAGTACCCAGGTTCAAATTTCTAACTGTGAACTTGGACACGTACCTCAGCTTGTTCATCCCTAAAATGGGAACAATAATGACATTTATCATTCTGGGTCACCATGAAGATTAAATGGAATGATGACCATATAGACAGGTACAGAGTAAGGGTTCAGTAAATACCATTCATTAAACATTGTCACATTATGCTAAAGACTGTCAATACATTTTTAAAAAGTTTTCCCAATAACCTATGGGATAGGAATTTTATTTTTTTAATTCACGTTTCAGCATTGAGTCTCTCCAGTATTTAGAACTGTTGAGTAGTATAAGACAGTTGAAGCATGACATTCCCCTTTGACCAATCAATCTTTAATTATCTTGCCACTCACAAACCTTGGTCAATATCGATAGTAAGAGGAAATGACTTTTGAACTGGTTCATTGACAACAAAGTCTTCTGAGGAAACAGTGTTGAAGATATACACAGATGAGCATGTACGCACTGCTCAGCTGCAAACACACAAACACATGCCTCCCAGGTCACCAGGGCCTGAGCGTCTACATCAGTCCACATACTCCTGGGTGACCAACAACCTTGCCAGAAATTTTCTGCATACCTCAAATATATTATATACCCAACGTATACACTTAGTAACACAGACTCACAGACACACACACACACACACCTTCTCTGATGACTGTTAAGTTTGGAAGGACAAAGACTAAGTGAAAAAAAAAAGTATTAAGTATTAATTTCCATTCATTGAATGGTCACTGAGAAATGGGATTGTGTTATGTACTTCACATATGCTATCTCACCTGTTATAACAACTGTATCAAGCAAATATTATTAGTACCCCTTTGTTTCTTTTTCTTTTTATTCTTTAAATCACAACATCGGTAAATGGTTATTGGGATAACCTCCCCTTCCCCCTAATGCCCCCTCCATCTACTCAGACCCCTCTCTCTTTGTTGTTTGTTAAGCTGTGTTATGTCCATTAGTCTCTTTCTTTCCTGTGGCAGTCTTCTTTCACTGGTTGAGGGACTGTGTTCCTGCGACTTGGCGAACAGGCTGGTAGGTTTTCAGTCTTCAGCGTGCGTTGGGAGCCAGCCTGTACTTATTTGTGGTCTGTCCATGTTTTCTCATCATTGGCTATCTTTTCACTCCTTTCTCTGTGTTGTTTTGCTGCTTCTTTGCTTTGTAGTTCTGGCATCTGGTTTAGGGGGCCTCATTGTCGGTGAGGAAGTTTCTCCAGTCATTGTCGGTGAAGAAGTTTCCCCATGGGTACAGGGATCTGTGAATGACTGCAGCAGTTCATCTCCTCTCCCTCAGTTTGCAGCTTTGCGGTGGGGCCGATGCCCTGACTCTGTGGCATTCTTCTCCCGTGGAATGGGGAGGGGCACCTTGTTCTCTTAGATGGTGTCTCGGAAATGGGATTTTGGCTCATCTAGTCCCAGTGAGTGCATAGGTGTGAATCCATGAAAGCTTGTCTTCATAGTTGTTTTTCCAGTCCCACATGCACTGGTTCTCTCTCTATTCCATCTCTTGTGTCCTCTTAGATGCACCCCTCTGTTTCTCACTGGGAGACTGGGCTGTGGTAAAGCTCGATGGCCTAGGGTTTGTATACATATCAGTGTTTGGAAACTTGCCTGAGAACTAGTAAATCACAAACTCAAACACTGAACACAGCTATGTTCTGAGTATAAAATTTGTTTTTGACCACTAAGATGTTATTTGTAACTTGGTGACAGGAATAGAGAGAAAAAACATGGATTTAACTTTTATTGAATGACAGCAAGAGATCTCTTTCTCAGCCATACTCATGAGCTAGAAGGCAGAGCAACTTAAAAAATGTGGCAAAACATATGCAACATACAATGTATCTTAGTTTTAAGCTGTACAATTCAATGGCATTAAGTGTATTTATGATGCACTGAGAAGAATACAATATGGAGTAGTGGGGGGACTGTGGAAAACTGAAGTGTGCATGTCCCACACATGACATTCCTGTGCTTTAACAACATGGAGCTGGCCAAAAAAAATTTAAAAAGTTCTCTGGTTATTTGTCCCAGACACCATGATTTTGTAATCGCAGACCTACAGTTATGCAAAACTCCTTCTAGAGGCGCTCTTGACATCCCATTCCCCTTTTCATAAACTTGTCAAACAATACCAAACAAATGGCTATTATATGGTTAATACAGTCTCTCCCACTAGTTTATGAATTCCATTTGGGCAGATACCAACAGTATTATCTTCAATTCTATTCCTAGGTTTAGCACATAACTGGCACACAGTAAGTGCTCAGTAATACTTGCAATTTCATCAAATGAGTGAATCCTTAATAAATAATCATTGAGTGAGTTAATCTAAGAGTCATTCAACAGTGCTATCTAATTCATTTTATTCTATTCTCTGACCCTGAAAAAATTGCAGCTTTAAGTCTAGCTTAGCCAATTTGTTTGACTCAGCACTAGTAACAGATCAGCCCCCAGCATATTTTAAACAATGCCCTTGTGTTGAGGTTGGGAAAAGCAACTAACTGCTCTGGAGTCAGCAGTTCTGTTTATTTTAGGAGAGTTGATGGAAATACTTGCATCACCCCATACTTGTATCTTCTTAAAAATATCAGGACCCCTCAAGTCCAAAATCTTTTCTGTGTGTGTGAGGTAGGCTAAAAAGGCATAGTTATCCTCATTTTATATTGAGAAAAACTGAGTCTCAGTAAAGTGAAATCTCCACACTGCCTTAGGGTGAATCAGTTATTACTGTGCTTACCGTACCTGAGACAGATGTCAATCACTAAAGGCCTTTCAACTGAGTTCAAACGCTGCCTCCAAATCCTACTTGCCACAATATAAGTAACTCACTACCAATTAGTTGAAATTGACACTTGAAATGAATATTTGCCATCTGTGCCTGGTGATCCCTGCATCTGCTATCAGGCAATTTTATAGAAAAGAAGGTTAATTTATGTTCCAAGAAGGTCTGAGGCTCACAGATAATACCAGCTCTCTTGGCCACCTGGAAGATCAGTGGTGGTAGACTACTTTTTCTATTTCCCCTGAATTTACCTTTCAGACTTCTGATTTTGGTTTTCTGAATCTTTCTTGAAGTATGTTAGAAAGAAGGGAAGCCTCCAGTACTTCAAGGAAGACCCAGAATAGGACCTCCGGACTCATGGACTTATCTGTTTACCTAAGTTCCTGACTTTGACTGCAAGCCCCATCAACTGATGGCAGAAATGGCCTTGAGGGAACCATCTCTGTGCAGTTCTGGGTCTCACCACGAGGTGGTGCTGTATTCTCCCTCACGTGTTTGTAGCGATGAAAACTTAAATTTGCAGTTACTCCACAAATGGAACTGTGATGCGTGTGGTTTCGTTACCTATTATTTATTTATTTAAAAAATTACCTTGCATAAAAATTTATTCCAACTGTTTATCTATATAAAAAATGGATAAGGAGGACTCCAAGACCCATCAAGTTGGAAAAAAAAAAAGGAGGGGGGGACACTCTCAGTAAGATGTGTTCAATATATACAAGGAATTAGTGAGTTCCAGGAACTGCCGCACAAAAACAGTAGAAAAATTGCAACGCACACGAAATTGTTATTTATCAATGGCCCTTTAGCACAGAACAAATGAGGCATAAAGAAATTAAGTCTAATTGCTTATTAGAAATACACTTCACACATGAATCCAAATAAGTTTCAAAATGGGAAGAGAAAATATCACTGACTAATTTAAGAAAAAAATCAGTACTTAACTCATCTTATGTACTATTGTTGAAATATCACTTGCAGAATTAGCTCATCTCAATTTTCATCTCTGAAGTAGAAATCCATAACACAACGTTGAACTTTAGGAAAGAGGCTAAGGAAACACTATGTATTTAAGCTTATAACTCTTTCTAATGGAGGTTTTTTGAACACTATACATGGATTAATTTCCAGCAAGCTTTCTTGTGTTATTTATATTTGCATTTTTTTCCTGTGGGAATTCTCACATTTAAGAATGTGAGAAATTGAATTCCTTCCCTTTTATTTACATTCCAGAGGTTTATCCAGCAAGTGCTTTCATGCCTTCATAAAGTACTGGGAACACAGGAGCTTTTCCCACACTCTTCACATTTATGTGGCTTCACTTCAATATACGCTCCAATGTATGCTCCAGTGTACGCTCCTGTGTTGCCTGATGTTTGTGTGACAGCTGAAGTCTTTCCCACATTCCTGATATTCCTAGGATTTCTTCCTAGCATGAGTCCTTTCTTGTCTTCAAAAATAATTGGGACAATAGCATGCTTCACTACACTTTTAACATTCACAGTTTCTTTCCCCAGTGATTTCTGTCACAAATTTGGAAACTAGATGAGAACTGATGAGAGCTTTAGCACATTGCTTGGGGCTTTTCCCCTGTGTGAATTTTGTTGTTTTTGTCAAATTTGATGATATCTATAGTCCTCTCCATATTGTTTACATTGACATGATTTCACTGCCCGATGGGCTCTTTCATGTTTTCAAAGGAACAACTGGAGACCTTCCTTGCAATCCTTTTATTTAAAGATTTTATTTCTATTGTGAGCTTTCTCATGCACATAATAATGTGAATTGGGGCATATATACACTTGTGTTACTGTCGCCATAATCCAGGTAACAAACATATCTATCACTTCCAAAAGTCTCTCTCAGACCTCGCTTGATTTCTATTATTATCTCATATAAATGGAATCATACAATATTTGTCTTTGTGTCTAAATTATTTCACTTAGCTAACTTTTCAAGGTGCATTTTCCTTCAACTTTTAATTTTAATTTAAAACTTACAGAAAAGTTACAAGAAAAATCCATAGAGTTCTTGTATACCCTCCACTAGATTTCCCAAATGTAAAATTTACATTAGCTTTTAACTTTCTCACTCTCTCTCTTTCTACACACACACATTTTTTCTGAATCACATGAGGGGCAGTTGTAGTCATGTTATCTCTTTACCCCAAAATACTTCAGAGCGATTTTCTTTTTCATTCCCCCTCCCCTACATTCATGATTTTAATAAAGAAAAATGTGCTTCTGGTCTGTATAATGGGCTGCTCTGTAGTCATTTAAACAAAGCAAGCCAGGTTTTGCTGAGATAGATATTGCGGTCCAAGAGAGTACCTGGTCTTCATGCAGTTCAGTGGCTCTCCACTTGTAGGCAAAGCAAAGCCTTGCTTTCTCTTAGAAGAGATATAGCCACTGAGGTGAGAGGCAAACCCCATTTTTCACGAGGTCATTTCCCTTTGAGCTTCATTCTCTTATCAGCACCATGCCTCAGCTGCATGAGACTTTTTAGGGCAGGTCTGCACCATTCCCTGCCTTAACATGGTTTTCTACAAGAATGTTATCATACAAACCCACAACAGATCACGAGGTTACCATGGATATAACATTATCTACTCTACAGACCTCATTCAGATTTTGACAAGTGTCCCAATGAAAAGAGCACGTATTGCATTTTTTCTTCTTTAATTTCTCTTCATCTCAAGTGCTTCCTTTGCCTTCCTTACTGTTGTGTAACTTTGATGATTTTGAAGAATACAGGCCAGTTGCTTTGGACTGGAAGCATTTTAAAAAAATTGCTCCTTATACTCTGTTTCACTGGCTAGAAAAGAAGCTAGCATAGCCAATATGATAAAAACTGCAAATAACTGGTCCAGCCACTATGGAAGACTGTGTGGAGGACCCTCAAACAATTGAAAGTGGACTTACCATTTGACCCAACAATCCCACTACTGGGAATCTTCCTAGAGGACATGAAAACATTAATTCAAAAGGGCACCTGTATATGCCTGTTCATTGCAGCTCTGTTTACAATTGCCAAGATTTAGAAATAAACCAAATGCCTCCAAACAGATGATTGGCTAAAAAAATGTGGTACATATACATGATGGAATACTTCGCATCAATCAAGGAGGACAAACACATGTCATTCACAGCAACATGGATGGAACTAGAAAGACTCATATTAACAGAAATAAGTCAAAAAGAAAAAGAGAAGTACAGGATGGTCTCACTTATATGATGGATATAGGGAAAAACAAACAAACGAATAAGAAAAAATAAAAACAACCAATGGGACTGAACCATGGAGCGAGAGGAGGAGGGAGAAGAAGGCAGGGGAGGTGAAGAGCGCAAAAGATCAAGATGGTTAACAAATCGCTTCTTGGCCTTTTGGCTAAGATCAAGTGAAGGTGGTTAACAGGTGTTAGTGAAGTGGGAAAGTCCCAGGGTACACAATAATGCAATAATGTAATATAAATATAAATACACACATATATGCAAATTAAAAAAAATTAAATTTAATTTAAAAAAAGAACAACCATCACAGAGATAGTTGACATTCTCTGTGGATATCTTTTCTATCCTATTCCCCATTATACAGTCCCAGAAATAACAATTAGTACACTGGATCTGATGTTTGCCATACCAGTGGTATTTGAAACTTTTAAATCACACATCACTAAATAATATATTATTTTGCATGGTTATAATTTTGTAATTATGGTATTGTAATATGTATACCTATCTATGTATTGTTTTATTTCCACAAAAATTTTTAAATTATTAAAAAATAAATAAACTCTTATGACTTAAAAAAACTGCAAATATTACAAAACAGCAATTGCATAACAACAGATATTACAAAAACTTTCTGGTGGGTACTAATGCTGTATCAATGACCGAGAAAGTCTTGGCTTTTGAACTTTCTTTTTTGCCTTTTCTTTTTTTAAAGTCTGCAAGCACCCTTATTTGCTTGGAGGTGTACCCTGGAACTCCTGCTGTGGTGGGGTGGGTGGGGTAGGTGAGGGGTGTGGAGGGGTGGGTGGGATAGGTGTAGGGTGCTTGTTCTCGCTGATCATGTACTGCTGAGGGTGACCCAGATGTTCTTGTTGATGGGGATCCGCACTTGGGAGGAGGCCAGCTTTGCTTGGCAGAATCTCCTCTTCATGGCACCACTACCCCTTTGTCATTGGCCGCTGGCCCTGCGCCCACAGTCGTGCTGTGAATCAGTTCATTGTAGTATAGGGAGTTGTGGGCGTTGAGATGATTGGCTTCTGATCTGCTTGTTCCCCTCCACCAGGAAGCTGGAGCAGATCTGAATGACCATCTGTTGCAGATCCATGGACATGGTGGAGGCTTCTCCTGATGCAGGGGCATAGAAACCTGGCTTTGGGACATTAGGATAAGAGCACAGTCTTGCTGAGTGAGATTAAGTAGGCAAAACTTGAAGGATGGTTGGTTAGGACAAAGGGACCGACTCATATGAATTCAGATGTCAGTCTTGCTTCTTATTGCCTGTGATTTAGGTCATTTACTTTACTTTGAGTCTTTATCCAACAAACCTTGTAATAAGTCTCATTTTGTAGGGTTCTTGTGAAAAGTAAACTAATCAATTTATTGACAAACTGCCTGGCCTGGTGCCTAGTATAGAGTGACTGTCAGCAATGGTGTGGCAATGTTAGAGGTGTCGTTCACATTCTTTCAGGGCAGGGCATCCTGGCAGAAGTGAAGTAAAGCTGTTGAGGGAGAACGAGTGACTTGCGTAAGCGACTCTCTCCAGGGAGGCCGAGGATGGTATCTGATTCATCTTTGGCCTTCCCAGTACTGAACTATGTACCGAGCTACTCAGGGCAGGCTGCTGAGAATGGGTGGAGGAGGCAAGCTTGGCCTCATGAGTAGCATCAACTGCATAGCTGTGCTGTGAGCAGGCACACCTGTGGCCCTTTGCAGGCGTGAGACCCTTCTTCATGTGTCTCTGTTTTAAATACATACAGGGGGCCATGGAGAACTTATTTAAATCACAAACCCATAGGATTATATAGTGGCCTAGTTTCCTTTTTAGTTCTTGACTTTTCATGGGAACGTGGGCTATGATGCTATAGTTGCCGCTGGCTGGGCTGACTCCTTGCTGGGCCTGGGTGTGAGACTGTGTCTACTCTGTCTGTACTGGTGACTTCCTGGCCATGGAAAGCTAAAGAATGTCCCAGAGACATTTACATCAGAATCATCAGAACCTGTGGATGTTATGTGGGACTTTGTAGGTGGGATTGAATTAAGAATCATGATATGGAAAACTGTGTGAAGGACCCTCAAACTACTGAAAATGGATCCACCATTTAATCCAGCAATCCTACTTCTGGGAATCTACCCAAAGGACACCAAAACACTAGTTAAAAAAGACACTTGTATTTGGATGTTAAGTGCAGCACTATTTACAATGGCCAAGATATGGAAACAACCCAAATGCCCCCAAACTGATGAATGGTTGAAAAAGATGTGGTATATTTACACAATGGAATATTATGCTGCAATCAAAACCAACAAATATGAAGCATTTGTGATAATATGGATGGACCCAGAGGGAATCATATTAACAGAAATATGTCAGAAAGTAAAAGACACAAACGATATGATCTTACCTATATGGGACATAGGAACAACAAACAAAAAGACAAGAAAAACCCAAAATAAGCTTACAGTAGAGCTGGGGCAGGCTGCTAGGGGAGGGGTAAGGAGAGGGAGAAATTGGGGAATGGAGGAGTACAGGAAGATCAAGAGGAGGGCTCTTGGGTGATGGGATGGAGAGAGAAATCTGGGGACTGCAATGATGTAATATATCTACACATACATATATGTATACTTATATACACGAATATGTAGACAACGAAAAGATTAATTTAAAAAAGAATGAGATGGAGAAATTATCCTAGGTTATCCAAGTGAATTCACTCTCATCATGTCTCTGTTATAAGAGAGACAGAGGGGGGTTGACACAGAGAAGCAATGTGATCACTGAAGCAAGATGCTACAAAGCAAGATGCCTTTGAAGATGGAAAAAGGCACTGTTAGCCTCAAGGTATTCTGGATACTGCAAATATTGTTCCAGATATGGGGAAAGACAAGCAAATTCTGAGAACTTCTGGAGGAAGCACAGCTCTGATGTCATCTTGATTTCAGACATCTGACCTAGGAGTCAAAACTACACCAGCGTGTGTATGTAAATGCTTGCCATGTTTCACTTAGAAATAAAAATAGACAGCAAGGAAAATCTGCACCTCAAAGTGCTGAGTAACAAAAGCTGACTATAAAGCTCTATGTACATTGCTTGCTCCCAAATAGATATCTTTGTGTCTATGTGCATACACATGTATGTTGTATTCCATGTACATACAATAACATATGTACAACCTGGAAGGAAGCTGTTAGTAGCTCTTATCTTTGGATACTGGAAGACTTAAAAACACTTTCTTTCTTTTTTTTTTTTTTAGAAGTGGTTAATTTTTATTGCTAAGTAATATTTCATTGTACTAACATGATATAATTTGCTTATTGATTTACTTAACAAGAAATCAGGTTATTTCCCATGCTTACATATAATGGTTAAAATTGCTATGAATGTTAATGTACACACCTTCATATGGACAAACATCTTTTCTTTTGGGCAAAAACTGAGGAATGGAATTGCTGGATCAAAGAGTATATATATATAGTTGACTTGATAAGAAACTGTCAGATTATATATGAATGAACTCTAATTATTCCAGTCCTTGTCAATATTTGGTATTGGTGTTTTTTTAAGTCACTCTATTGGATAATTGGTGATATCTCACTGTGGTTTGTTTAGATTTGTATTTCCTGATGTCTAATACCATTAAGCATTTTTTCATATGCTTCTGGTCATTCATGTCTTCTTTTTTTTTAAATTCATTTTATTGATTTGTCACAATTGTGAATTAATTGATCCCTCTTCCTCCCTCCATATCCCCCCTCTGTATCCCCCTTCAGTCACTCCTCCCATAAAAACACTTTCAATAATAGTCCTATTCTATGTCATGTGGAAATGCTCAGCTGCAGTGAGCAAGTTTAATACGGGAGGTTCAGAGATGAGACACAGAGAAGAAAGGAGTTTTGCTATCTTTTGGGTTTCTGGACTCAGTCATGCATGAGTCCAACTCCCTTTTTTCCTTCCCAGATTCTTTTGCATATGTAAATATGTTTCTGTTTGGCAACCACCTCAGCCCGGTAGGTTTGTCATCAGGTCTAGCAGCTAAAGAAGAATGTTGGCATCCTTGGCATTATCTTCACAGGATTTTTAAGCAGTGAACAGGGAAAAGCAGCCAGCAAAGAAACAGTTACTTGATTCTCTTCTTGAGGTTCCCTAAGTTTGCTCTCTCAAGTCCCCTGAGCTTGCTCTCTCTATGCAGGCTACGTAGGCAGGTGGGCAATACGGGGTGGGGGGGTCGGGAAGCTAGCAGGCAACAGAAACTTCCAGACCCCCATGAATATTTCCGCTCCTTCTCTGGGCTCTCTCTCTGGTGTTTCCCACCCCCCTCCCCAGGATGATACTGCCCATCTACCCATGCATATGCCCAAGTATGTATAATCATGGGGAAGGAACAACACTGCAGGTGGTTGAGAAGGGTCCGAGGAGAGTGCGAAGGAGAATTAGAACAAGAGAAAGAAACTCAAGTGGCTGTTTTCTTTACTGCCTGTTTTGCTCCTGTTCATTATTCAAAATTTCATGAAGATAACTCCAAGGGCTTTGATATTCTTTGGCTGCTAGAACTGATGATGAGCATCATCAGTTGCAAAACACCTTATGTGGAGTTAAATTGGTTTTTTTTTTATCACTTATGTCAAATTTGTGTCTGTTCTGTCTATGTACCTAGAAACTTTATCAAAAAGCCTCTCTGGGTTTTTAGTTCAAACCTCTGATCCTCATGTAAGAGCTGCAGGGGAGAAGCAGAGATTCCAGTGCTGTGAGAGAATTCACAGTAAGATCCACTCCAAGTCTTAACCTCTAGATTTTTTCCCTAAGTGAAAAGACTATTAAATTCCCTGGGAGTGAGGCTGAGGTTGGTTGAGGACACAGGAAGCATAATATACCCATCCTCCACCTGTCTGCCTCAGTGTTCCCTGAGGCTGGGGGGTGGTCTCTGTGTTATTTCAAACCACCCAAGTTTGTGGTAATTTATTACAGTGACCATAGCAAATTAATACACCTGCCTCTCCCCCACCCTCATCCTTCTACCTTTTTAGAGCAGCAGGATCTTCAAAATGCAACTCATGCCTTTGTCAGCCATAATGTGGGCAGACCTGGTTTAGCAACCTCTCTGAGGATTATATGCAATACTGAAAACAAGGATATGGAAAGAGTAAACCACATCTATTGGGTTATGTGATGCAAATAGTTCAGATGTATCTTTCTGTCAACTACAATGACTTATTTTTCAACTAAGCAACTAATTTAGTATTGATAGTTCACAATACTGCCTTATGTACTTGAATGTTGCTGAGCACAGATCTTAAGTGTTCTTCCCCAAAAAAGTTAATGAGGTGATGGAGGTATTAACCTTATTGTGCCAATCAGTTTGCAACATATGTATGTCAACAAGTTGTGCACCTTAAATTTAATGTTTAAACATAGCATTATCTCAATTATAAGTTAATAAAACTAGAAACAGTACAATATTGACAAGTTTTATAGAAATAGGTTCTTTTTCCTTCAAAATGATTGTTTTTAAGTGAGACCTTACGGTATTTTTTTCCTGCTAATTTCAGTCAGCATAATTCTGTCCAACTCCATCCATGTTGCTGTGAATGGCATGAGTTTGTCTTTTTTGATCACTGAATAATATTCCATTGTGCAAATATACCACAACTTTTTAAAAACTTATATATAAATCTCACATCATTGTAATCCCAGAGATTTACCTCCCCCACCCTCCTCTCCATTCCCCCCCCCTTTCCCTCCTGCTCAAAGTTGTGTGCTTCAGTTTGGTGCTTAGCTTGTTTTGACTTTTCCTCAAGGCTTTTGTTTATTTTTCACTATATCCCATATATTAGTGGAACCATTTGGCTTCTGGCTTTTTCTTTTTGACTTGTTTCTGCTAATATGATTTCTTCTAAGTACACCCATGTTGTTGTAAAATTGTCGTATTTGTCATTTTTAATTGATGAGTAATATTCCATCGTGTATATATACCACATTTTTTTCATCCAGTCATCTGTTTTGGGGCATTTAGGTTGCTTCCATGGCCTTGCAATTATAAATTGTGCTGCAGTAAACATCCGAGCACAGGTGTCCCTTTGTACCCACATTGAGGTCTCTTTTGGGTAGATTCCCAAGAGAGCAATCACTGGGTCAAATGGTAGTTCCATTTTCATTAACTTGAGGGTCCTCCACACAGCTTTCCATAGTGGTTGGACTAGTTTACATTCCCACCAGCAGTGTAGTAGTGTTCCTTTCTCTCCACATCCTTGCCAGCAATTCTTGTTGCCCGTTCTTTGGACGTATACCACAACTTTTTGATCCATTTGTCTGTTTTTGGAAATTTGGTTGTTCCATGTCTTGCCTATTATAAACAGTGCTGCAATAAATATAGGAGTGTAGGTTTTTTTAAATTAAATAAATGATTATTCTTAAATGTAATTTCTTACCAGATTAATCAAATTTACACTCACTTTGAAGTTGCTTAATTGTGCCCTGAATTTAGTGATTGCCCCTGCTCCTTACTCAGGTGTTCTGTGTATGGAACTGGAGACCAGAGAGTTCCCTGAAGTGTCTCTGAGTTCTCCACCCCAGCTGGCTGGGGAAGATTTCCCAGGAAGAGGGTGTGCAAATTCTTGTAAGGTGATTAATATTTCTTGCTTCAGAGACAGGTGTGCCCTGACAGGTGACGCCAGTTTCTTAGGTCAAACTACTCTTGAAGTTAGCAGGTAAAAACATGTCACTCCTGACTGAGCTGGAGGAACATAGGGGGGCCATGCAAAGGCCCCATGCTCCTTTCTGCATCTCCTCTTTATGAAACTGGGGCCAATCTCATGGATCATCTGAGGACAGTGAGCTTAGGGCAGTGGTGAGACTTACTCAAGATCCCGTCACAAAATCCCAGGGTCTTGTTCTTCACCCAAGGTGCCCCTTATGAGGCAGATACTTACTGAACACTGTTGTGTGCAAGGTGATATAGAGCTCCAACTCCTGTGCTCTTTTGCGCTGTACTTTAAAAAAAAGTTTAATTTTGGGGGTTACATTATTGTTCTTCCATATGTGCACATATTTTTCTCACCCTCCACCAAACCACCTATGCCAGTACCCTCTGTTTCCCTTCCATATCCCCATTTTCTCCCCTCTGTTCCTCTGTAATCATTATATTCTTTCAATGAATCTGAGGGTTAGTCTTCCAATATCTTCCCGTGTATGTTTTTTGATTCTTTATGTTCCACAGATGAGTAAAGTCAACAATATAGCTTTCACTTTTTGAATTATTTCTCTTAATCTAATCACCTTGAGATTCATCCATTTTGTCTGAAATGCCATTATTTCATCTTTTTTTTTTTTTTTTTTTTTTTTTTTTTTTTTTTTTTTTTTTTTTTTTTTTGAGACTAGATCTTGCTGTTTTTGCCTGTGGAACCGCAGGCTCTCGTTGCCCGGGGTACCACAGACGCAAGCAATCCCCAGCTTCAGCTTCCCAGGTAGCTGGGATGACAGGCACGCGCCACCACGCCCAGCTATTTTTTTTGGGACTAGGTCTCGCTATGGGCCCCAGGCGGGACTCGAACCGCGATCCCTGGCCCCGGCCGCTTCATAGGCTGAAGCTTACAAGCACGAGCCACCGTGCCCGGCCTATTTCATCTTTTTAACAGCTATGTAATATTCCATTTGATATATAGTCTACGATTTCTTATTCCACTTGTCTGTTGAAAGGTACTTAGATTAGTTCAATGACATGCAATTGTAGACAATGCTGCTATGAGCATAGGTGTAGATAAATCTTTTCATATTCGAGTTTTCATATTACTTGAGTAAATAACTTATAAATTCCTTACAGAGGTATTGCGTCTTTGTGCTGTACTTTCTGTCTTCCCCTTCCTCCTGCATAATTGTCATTGTTTTTTCCAGATACTGTTCATGTTACTCTGCTGGGGAACTTTCCCTGCCTCCGGGACACCCCCCCCCCAATTTGGTACTCTTTCTGGAAGCTCTAGAGCACCTTTTGGATGTGTCTGTCACAGTACTTAGCACCCTGTATGATATGGAGGTCAGCTGTTTCCATGTTGTCTGCCTCCCATCAATCTCTGAGTCTTCAAAGATTCAGAGCTTAGTTTTATTTAACTATGCATTCCCAGTATTTTTCACAATTGCAGGCCATAGCAGAGCTATGTTTATTTTTACTAGCAAGTAGTATTGCCTTATTAATAAAACACTGACTATGTGTCAGCCATTGGGCTAAGCATGTTACCTCGTTAGCCATTATAGTGACTTTGTGAATTATTATCCCAGTTTGCAGAGAGGAAAACTGAGGCTCAGAATGATTAAGTACTTTGTTCCAGATCATACTATTAGTGAGTGATAGTACTTTGACTCATGCTCAGGCTATTGGGCTCAAAGTCTTAACAAAATCATATCATATTTTTATTGAGTTTTATCAAGTTTTACATCACCATCTATGATTTACATTATTTATATCACCATATATGATTTAAGGGTATAGGTTCACACCTCTTTAGATGTATATTATTACACTACCTCACCAGTGTGATCTTTCACCATAGTCTGATGGGCCCCAAATCCTCAGTTGTTTCCTGTAGGGTAGATGAATTATCAAGGTTTTTATCCTTCTGCCATTAGCCTCTATCCTTCTGCCATTAGCACCTGTAGTATTGCATCCTCCCTGTGGGAGCTGACTCAACAATGAGGGACCCATGCGATGCAGTACCCATGCGGTGGCAGCACCCATGCGGTAACGGCAATCACGGGCGTAGCTCTCTGCCCCCACAGGAGGGGTGTTTCTGAGAACTAACCTTCATAAAGGGTGCTGTCCTCAGACTCCAGGCAAGGGAGTTTTCGAGATGGCCCTCTAATTTAGTAAAT
>PVHY01019157.1:0-27880 GCA_004024945.1 Uropsilus gracilis
CTCTTCTCTTTGAGCTCTGTCCCTTCTTCCGTATTAGCTCTGTGCTTATGGTGCAAGATACTAACTCCCAGCTTGCAACATGGACATTCTTTCCTTCCTACCCATCTGTGGTTACCCTCAGCACTAAACTGCACTTAGAAAATCTAAGACCATGTAGTCAGGATGAAGGAGACCAGAGTCAGAGCCTCTGTTTTCAGAGTGCAACCTCCCTCCCAGCCTGCTGAAGAGCTGCACTGTTTCTGAGAGAACAGATGTCATTTAGGAGGGAAGCAAATGTGGGTTCATTTGGAAGTGAGCATTTGACTCCCTGATGGGCTCAGCCCTAGAGTAGCCTGGGACCTACAAGAGAGGATATTTCTATCTTCCCAACTCCTTTCTTCAGTCTTTATATCTAAGTGACATCTTTTGTCAAAGCTTCTGAGCAGAAGAAGTAATGGGGCTTCTCAGGTAAGCAGCTCACAGACATAAAGACCAGCCCCCGGGATAACCTGACAGCGTGGCTTGCATCCAACAGGGCCATATGTCATGTAATCCTAACCTCAATCCTTTGCCAAAGCAAGCTATTCTTATTGTTATTCAGAGATAGGTTCCAAAAGAAAAATCTAAAGGATTTATGGAACTTAGAGGCAATGGGGACTATGCCTAAATCAGATCAAATATGAAGTCAATGGCTCACTGATCAAGTGCTTAATCCACAGTGTCCTTCATGAAGGGTTGACTGGGAAAGTACAAGGCAGAGGGAGAGCCATAGACAGAGAGTGAGGGATTTGATAAAAAAAATAATAATAATAAATAAAAAGCTCCATGAGCATTTTGAGAAATTATTTTATACAGTGGTTATTGAGGTAGACAAGTTCAGTTTACTTCACATATATGATAAAAATTTTTATTCTAAAAATAACATTTTTTCATTCTCTATAAACAATGTTTCAAAAGTTTTCAAAAAAATCTCTGTGTAGGGTAAATGAGATGGTCAGACGTTTTCCTTCAGTAGTCTCTATGACCAGCACCTGTGGTGCTGCAACCTCCCCAAGACTGTGTATACACCTGGGTCCAGTGACTGTGTACATGAGTGACTGGTTTCACCTGGGCATGGGAGAAAAGGATAAAAGGTCAGGGTCACACAGGTGTGAAGGAGCATGGGGTGGGAGAGGACAGGTGGGCATAGCGAAGAGAGAATATGAAGACAATGCTAGAGAGAGAAAGGGGCCAGAGAAAGAGTGCGAAAATTCCAGAGGTTTGGGGGAGCTCACCTGTTCCCACTCCCACCTCTAGTCCTGGCCCGGTCTGGTATGTCTGTGTAACTGCAATAACCAATAAAGAATCTGCCCAGAACCTGACAATTGAACAACAATTGGCATCAGGAACAGGGTGGTTACACCACTCTCAGAAATTTTGTTTAAAATGTCTTTTTTACTGTATCTGTGTTGAACTGTCCTGCCATCTGTGCCACTATTTGTGTCTTCCCTTTGTTGAACCATCCTGCCGACTATGCCAACTGCTTGATAACTATCCCATCCTAGTTGACAATTGTCATGCAAGTAGCTGCTCATGACTCCAAATATAGTGCATAAGTCAGGCTCACCAATCTGTGCAAGTTTTTTATTAGTTCTAATGAAACTGAGTGCCCCTCCCCCACATGAAGTTGAGAGCTCAGAGGTTTTGGCCCCTGGAGAAGTACATGGGAGCAGAGTCTTCCAGGGAGGAGAGAAGAGAATGGCAGGTGGGTAAAGAGTAGCCTGAGTGACCAAGCTGGGCAGAAGCCCCCTGAAAGAGTGAGCTGGTGGTGGCGAGGAGTCATGGTAGCCAGCAGAAGAGTGGCCAGTGTAGAGAGTGTGACACTGCAGCAAGGTGGATGGAAAACTGGTATCTGGCCATGCCCAGGAATTTGGAAAGCTAATTTGTATGTACATCAGTAACTGTGGGAAAGGTTTGAAGCACCTTAAAGAAATGGAGCAGCTTGGAACACTAGAGTCAGAGGAAGCAAAGAGACCACTCCAGAGAAAGACTGAACTTTGCAGAGTGCCAACCTCTGAGGTTTGGAGGGGCAAAAGGGCACCATCTTGGACTGTGTCTTTGGGACCTTTGGGACTGAGAATGGTGACTGGGATAAGATACTGCCACTTGTGACTTTAAGGACTTTTCCTTGTCCCTGTTGAACTCCCTTGTTAATAAAATCCCTTGCTAAACTGTATTTTGAGTTTGTGGTGGCGGGCAGCCCCAGTCATGGGTTGCAAGGAACTCTTTTGGCGCTCCCACAGCCGTGGGGCATTGTTGCAAACCCCAGGTGAGAGACTTCTTGGCCACTTCTGTGCACTCCAACCCTACCCCCAACGCTCCCTACCCCCAAAGCTCCGAGGACCATGCACTCGGCTCCCTCCCAGGGTGTGGCAGCAGGCAGCCCCAGCTTCAGAACTCTTTTGACGGCTCCCACAGCCAGTGGGGCATTGTTGCAAACTCCAGGTGAGAGAATTCTGGGGGTGCCAGCGCCAATAGGAATCTCAACAAGAATTACAATACTAGATAGAGAGTACAAAAGTAAAACACAGAACATAGCCCAGAAACAAAGGGAAGGAATTCACTCCCAAAAACAGCCAACAGAAGCAAGAAATTATACAGGTACAAGGGCAGAAATCACCACAGACTAATATACTTCAACATGCCAACCAATACTAGAGCAGTTGTTGCACAATATGTTTGTCAGCAGCAAACCTGAAGGGAAAACGCAAAAAGGAAGAAAAATACAAATACTCAAGTGAGCCCAAAGGGAAATAATCCATCTCCAAAGAAGAAACAATCTCCAGAAACCAACATGGCTGAAAGCAAAGAAATGCCCCTTTATGTCAGATAAAGAATTCAGACACAAAATAATAAAAGCAATCAAAGAGTTAGGAGGAGAAGTAGAAAAATATAAAAAGGAATGTAGCAAAATGAACATCATCATTGGCAAACAGAAGAACAAGATTGAAACCCTAAATAAGAAAATGAAGAAGATGCAGTGTACAAGAGAAGCAATAGAGGACCTCAAAAATACTGGGAAAAACCATGAAAGCAGACAAGAAAAAATTGAAGAACAAATCAGCACACTGGAGGACACAGAAATAGAGATAACTAAGAGAGAAAAAGAGAATGATAAACAGAATAAGAAGACAGTGGAAAAAACAAGACATCTATCACATACCCTAAAGAAAGGAAATATAAGAGTAATTGGGATCCCAGAAGAAGAGAAAGACATAGGAAATGATAGGCTTTTTAAAGCAATAATAGAAGAGAATTTCCCAAACTTGAAGAATGGAATGAAAATAGACATACAGGAAGCAAAAAGGACACCAAACTACTGTAATGAAAGAAAACCACAGCAAGACACATAATTGTAAAACTCCCAAGAGTTCAAGATAAAGAAAAAATAATGAGCATGACTAGAGAGAGGAAACAGATAAACTACAAAGGAAAACCCATTAGACTGACCTCAGATTTCTCTGAAGAGACACTCCAAGCAAGAAGAGAATGGAGCCTCATATTCAAAAAACTCCAAGACAAAAAGTGCCAGCCAAGAATACTCTACCCTGCAAAGCTGTCCTTCCTATATGAAGGAAAAATTAGAACCTTCTCAAACAAAGTATCCAAAAATTTGCTACCACCAAGCCCCCACTCAAAGAAATATTGGAAGAAGCCTCAGGACCAAAACCCTCAGATGAATAAATAGAATATACATAACAAAAAACGGAAGCAGAACCTCAAAATGACCTCTAAAAATCAACACTAGAACCCCACACATCAATAATCACTCTAAATGTCAATGGTCCTAACTCATCAATCAAAAGACATAGAGTTGCAGAGTGGATCAAAAGACAGAATCCAACATTCTGCTGTCTCCAGGAAACACATGTAACCCCTAAAGATAAGTATAGACTGAAGGTGAAAGGTTGGAGAACAATTCTACAAGCAAACGGTCCCCCCCCCAAAAAAAAAAGAGCCATTCTTATAGCAGATAAAGCAGACTTTATAATAAAAAAGTGACAAAGGATAAAGACGAACACCACCTAATGGTACATGGTTCAACTCACCAAAAAGACTTAACAATTTCAACATATATTCACCAAATGAGGGAACACCAAGATTCATAAGACAACTACTAGCAGAACTGAAAACAAATATTGGTGAAAACACATATTTTATAGGAGACTTTAACACCTCACTCATCAAAAGACAGATCAGTAAAACAAAACCTAAACAAGGACACAAAAGTTTTAAAGGAAGACCTAGACCAAATGGATCTAATAGACATCTACATAACACTGCACCCCCCAAAAAAGGAATACACCTTCTTTTCAATTGCACATGGAGAGTTCTCTAAAATTGACCACATATTAGGACACAAGGAAAACCTGAACAAATACACAAAAATCAAAATTATCCCAACATTTTTCTCTGATCATAAAGGCATCAAACAAGAAATTAACAAAGAGAAAGCAAGAAGAGTGCCCAATACATGGAGACTGAACAATATACTACTAAATGAAGAATGGGTAACTGAGGAAATTAAAGAAGAAATTAAAACTTACTTCAAAACAAATGACAAAGAAGACACAACATTCCAAAATTTGTGGGACTCAGCAAAAGCATATCTAAAGGGAAGGTTCATAGCAATCCAGGCCCATATCAAAAACCAAGAAAATATCCAAAGAAAAAACCTCATATCCCAACTCAAAAAATTAGAAAAAGAGCAACAGGAAAAGTCAAAGCCCAGCAGAAAACAAGAAATAATAAAAATAAAAGAAGAAATAAATAACATAGAGACCGAAAAGACTATCCAGAAGATCAACAAAACTAAGAACAGGTTCTTTGAAAAAATAAATAAAATTGACAAACCTCAAACCTCTTGCAAAGCTCACAAAGAAAAGAAGAGAAAACACCTAAATAAATACAATCACAAATGAGAAAGGAGAAATCACCACAGGCACAAAAGAAATCCAAGGGATAATCAAAGACTACTATGAATATCTGTATGGAAACAAATACAACCTGGATGAGATGGACAGATTCCTGGAAAAATACAACTACCCAAAATTGAACAAAGAAGAATTAGAGAGCCTAAATAATCCAATCACAAACAGTGAAATTGAAGCAGTCATTGAAACATCAAAACTCTCCCAAAAAATTGAGAAAGAAGAGAAGCTCCCAAACACATTCTATGAAGCAAACATCATGCTCATACCAAAACCAAATAAAGACAGCACTAAAAAAGAAATCTATGGACCAATTTCCCTAATGAACACAGATGCAAAAATTGTAAACAAAATATTAGCAAATCTAATCCAATGATGCATAAAAAGCATTATTCACCATGACCAAGTGGGATTTATCCCAGGGGCACAAGGATGGTTCAACATCCAGAAATCAATTAGCATAATCTACATCAATAAGAAGTAAAACAAAACCACATGATCATATCAATAGATGCAGAGAAAGCGTTCAACAAAGTCCAGCATCAGTTTATGATAAAAGCCCTTGAAAAACTGGGGATCAAAGGAACATACCTCAACATAATAAAAGCCATCTATGACAAACCTACAGCAAACATCATCTTAAATGGGGAAAAACTAAAATCATTCCAGTTAAGACCTGGAACTAGGCAAGGAGGTCCACTCTCTCCACTACTTTTTAACACTGTACTAGAAGTTCTAGCCAGGGCAATAAGGTAAGAGAAAGATATAAAAGGGATACAAATAGGAAAAGAGAAACTGAAACTATCATTATATGCAGATGATATGATTCTTTATGTAGAGAACCCCAAAAAATCCACAGAAAAACTTCTTGAAACAATAAACCAGTTAAATAAGGTAGCCGGCTACAAAATCAACACACAGAAATCAGTAGCCTTCCTATACGCAAAAAGCCAAGCAGAAGAAGAAGAAATTTAAAAAGTCATCCCATTTACCATCACACCAAAAACAATTAAATACCAGGGAATAAACCTAACAAAACATGTAAAAGAACTATACAAAGAAAATTTTAAACATTACTAAAAGAGATAGAAGAAGACACAAGGAAATGGAAGGACATTCCTTGCTCATGGATCAGAAGAATAAACATCATCAAAATGGCCATCCTACCAAAAGCAATCTACAGATTCAATGCAATCCCCTTAAAAATTCCAATGACATTCTTTAAAGAAATAGAACAAAAGTTCATATGGAATAACAAAAGACCTCGAATATCAAAAAAACTTCCTCTCCAAGAAAAGAGAGAATGGAAGCCTAACTATTCCAGACTTCAAGCTATACTACAAAGCCATATTACTTAAAACAGCATGGTACTAGTACAACAACCGACAATCAGACCGATGGAACAGAATTGAGAGTCCGGAAATAAAGCCACACATATATAGTCAACTAATCTTTGACAAAGGATGAAAAAGTTACATTGGAACAAAGATAGCCTCTTCAATAAATGGTGCTGGGAAAACTGGACCAAGACATGCAAAAATATGGACCAAGACAACTCCCTCACACCATGTATAAAAGTCAATTCAAAATGGATAAAAGACTTATATATCAGACCTAAAACCATAACATATTAAGAGGAAAACTTGGGCAAAACCCTCCATGAAGTACAATTCAGAAATCCCTTTCTGGAATCATCTGCAGAAGGCAAAAAATTGAAGGAAAACATAAACAGATGGGACTACATCAAACTAAAAAGCTTCTGTACAGAAAAGAGACAACAGAAAAAACTAAATTAAACCCAACCAAATGGAAAAAAATTTTTGCCCTCCACAAGAGTGATAAGGGATTAATAACACATATCCACAAGGAATCACACAACTAAACAAAAGCAAAACAAGAAGCCCAATCAAAGAGTGGGGAGAAGAACTAAAAAGACACTTCTCCAAAGAGGACATACAAATGGCCAACATGCACATGAAAATTTGCTCAATGTCACTAGCAATCAGGGAAATGCAAATCAAAACCACAATGAGATACCACTTTACACCAGTAAAAATGGCCCACATCAAAAAAACGGTCAGCAACAAATGCTGGCGGGGATGTGGAGAGAAAAGAACACTCTTACACTGCTGGTGGGAATGTAAACTCATCCAGCCACTATGGAAATCAGTATGGAGGAACCTCAAAATAATGAAAATGGAATTACCATTTGACCCAGCAGTCGCACTTCTGGGAATCTACCCAAAGGAGACCTCAATATGGGTACAAAAGGACACCTGTGCTTGGATGTTTATTGCAGCACTATTTATAATTGCAAGGACATGGAAACAACCCAAATGCCCCAGAACAGATGAGTGGATGAAAAAGATGTGGTATATATACACACTGGAGTATTACTCATCAATTAAAAACGACAAATTTGATGAATTTATGGAAACCTGGATGTCATACTAGCAGAAATGAGCCAGATAGAAAGGGACAGAAACCAAATGGTTTCACTAATATATGGTCAACCAAATGAAAGTACACAATGGCAGAGTGCGGACCAACTGGATCAGTTGGGAAGGGGAGGTGGTGGGTGACCCCCAGGGACCATAATGATGTGAAATATATACATATTATTATTAAAAATTTTTTAAATGCATTTTGAGTAGCAACTGCTAAGCGCAGTGATACAGTTCCTGGGGCTTCTAAGTTGGAGGCTTTCCCCTCCTTTTCCGCCTGATTTCACTAACAGTTACACAGACACACCAGGCAGGGCAGGGAGGAAGGGAAGCAGGAAAAAAACCCTTATCCCCCCCCTCCCAGGAATCTTCACACTCACTGGGTTCTCCCTCTCCCTGGCATCTCTTGTGCTCCCTCGTGCTCTCTAGTGCTTGTCCTCATTCTCCCCGTATCCCTGTCTTCCCTCTCTCCTAAGCCCAGTTGTGCACTTACACATGCACACACCCTTTGGGCTGCACAGTGATAGGGAGAGTATAATACCCCAGGTGCTCTATGAAGGGGAAAGCCTGACTAATTCACTTACCCTACAACTAAGTAACAGTATCTGAACAGATTCTTGCACAACTAGCTCAGGTATATTTCACTTTTGACTTGTATTTTGCTTAGTTTTTGTTATAGCTGAGATTCTTCTCTGTAAGATGAGGTTGGACCATTCATTGTTGGAAAGAAAAAGTTAACCTGAAATTTAGTGTAATATTAGCTAAGTAAACAGGTTTCTGTGTGTGATATCAGTTTATTTCTTATTTTTGGAATATACCAATTGGTTTTGTTGAGACTTAAGTTATGTGAATTAAGGTACAATTTAATGTGTTTGATTTGAGAGTTTTATCAACTCAATAGAGAGCATCAAAATTCACTAATTTTCAGTATTCAATTCAATGAGTATGAAAGTGACTTTACTGAGGCATAATTTACATTCCATAAAATTCACGTTTTGCACATCAGTCTATTTTTGTCACTGTGAAGACATCTTTGAAATCTTTGATTACACTCCCATTCCCTGAAAAATTCCTTTGTGCCCTTTCATAGCCAATCTCCACACCCACTCCCAACTCTAGGAAACCACTTTACTGCCTTCTCTAACATCTCTAGTTTTTTCTTTTCGAGAAATTCCATATAAATAAAATAATGCAATACATACATCTCACAGCTTTATATTCTAGAGGCCATCTCAATTCTACATATTCGATCACCCAGACACCCTCAGTGGTGGCAACAGCAGCCCAAAGACAGTGAAAACTAATTCTTGGAGACTGAGAAAAGTTTATTATCTTTGTGTTAAAGCATAGCTCTGTATACATATAGTACTACATAACCAGATAAATAATATATACGTGATATAAAATTTTAGGTGTTAGTGATGTGGGAAAACATGTCTGAAAGTCCCTTTTAAGGAGAAGTCAAAATGAAAAAAGCTTCAAAAGTTCTAGTGTTGATTTGCCACTTTATGTTTGCAGGTACCATTTTCATCATATCTTCACTTGCTGAAAAAGCTCCAGTAGCTCCTCACAATCAACTCTAGAAAGCCAGAATTCCTTGTTCTGTTGTTTAAAGTTCCTGTTTTGAGCCCAACCATTTTTCCATCCTGGCTTCCATGACTGTTCCCACATAGGTCACCCTCTCCTCTAAATTGCTGCTAATGAACACAGTCCAGCTTTCCTCCTCTACACCTACCATTCTGGATGCTTCCTTCATCTCTTTCCTATGGAAATCCATTCAGTTTTCAAGAGCAGCTAAACCTCACCTCTGAATTTAGCCCTTTCCTCTTCACTCCAGTGAAAAGGTATATCTTGTTCTTTTGTTTCAGTGGTCTGTCTTACCTATACCATGCAGTGGGTAGAAATCTATTACTCTGCTTTTTATCAATTGATTTAGATCCTTTCTGCAAAGGACTATAGGTCCTTTATGAGTATTTCTGAGATTTATATCCCTCTCTACTGAGAATAGTTCTTGTGTGGTTGACACTGGCACATTTTCTTTCTGGGCAGGTTCTTTTTTGTTGTTGTTTGTTTGTTTCTTGTTTTTGTTTTTTGTTTTTTGTTTGTTTGTTTGTTTGTTTGTTTTGAGACCAGGTCTCGCTATTTTTGCCCATGGAACCACAGGCTCAAGTTGCCCGCGGTACCACAGACTCAAGCAATCTCCAGGCTCAGCTTCCCAGGTAGCTGAGATTACAAGCTTGCGCCACCACGCCCAGCTTTTTTTTTTTTTCTTTTTTTTTTGGGGGGGGGGAACTAGGTCTCGCTATGGACCCTAGGTGGGACTCGAACCACAATCCCTAGCCCCAGCCACTTCATAGGCTGAAGCTTAGAGGCACAAGCCACCATGCCCGGCTCTGGGCAGGTTCTTTATTGATTCTAGCTGTTACACAGACATACCAGACAGGGCCAGGGCTGGAGGTGGGGGTGGAACACAACACTCTGAAATCTTCACACTCTCTCTGGCCCCTTTCTCTCTCTGGCGTTATCTTCATATTCTTTCTTTGCTATGCTACCTCTCATCTCCCACCCCATGCTCCCTTACATCTGTGTGATCATGACCTTTTATCTTTTTCTCCCAGGCTTAGGTGATCCCAGTCACACATGCACACAGTTCCTGGACCCAGGTGTATACACAATCATGGGGAGAGTGCAGCACCACAGATGCTGGTCATAGAGGCTACTAAAGGAAGTAGTGAAGGAAGTATGACCATTTCATTTACTCTACACTGAGATTTGAGATTACTTGAAAACATTTAAAAATTATTCTTTTTTAAATATTATTTATTTAGATCACAACCTCTATAAGTGGCTTTTGGGATACATCCCCTCCCTCCTTCCTCTGGTGTCCCTTCCATTCTCTCAAACCCCATTCTTTGTTGTTTATTAGTTGTGCTAAGTCCATTAGTCTCTTTCTTTCCTGTGGCAGTGTGCTTTCACTGGGTGAGGACTGTGTTTTGGAACCAGACGAGCCTTGCTGACAGGTTTTCAGTCTTCAGACGAGCCTTGCTGTTAGGTTTTCAGTCTTAAGTTTGTGTTAGGCGGCCAGTCTGTATTCATTTGTGATCTGTCCATCTTTTCTTGCTGCAGGCCATCTTCTCCAATCCCATCTCTGGTGCTTTGCTGCTTTACCTTATGGCTCTGATATCAGATTTAGGGGGTCTCACCCCCAGCCAGTGTCGGTGAAGAAGTTTCTCTGTGGATGCAGGCATCTGTGAATGGCCTTTCTAGATCATCTCCTCTGCCTCAGTTTGCAGTTTTGATGTGGGGCCGATTACCACTTCTTTGGCCTTCCTCTCCTCTCCCATAGTGTGGGGAGTGGCATCTTGCTCTCCTAGAAGACATCGTGGAAATGAGGTTCCGGTTTTTCCCGGCCCTGTGAGCACATTGGTGCACATTGTACAGTTATCTCTTATCTCACATGCCCTGGTTCTCTCGGTTGTCCATCTGCTGTGTCCAGCTCAGGCTTGTGGGCTGGATTTTTGAATTACCCCTCACCCGTTCTATGATGGCGTTTGTGCTGCACATGTTCTTGCTCCTCTTGAAGTTTAGCTGGAGTGAGAACGAAATGGAAGGGGCTCCTCCCCCGTTCACACTCCCACCCGTGAGCCAGTACCTCCCTGCACAAGGGCGGGTCCCAAATGGCTGAGCCTGCACCCTTCCCTGCTCCCCTTGGACTGGGAGCAGGGGGCAACATGGCTCTGCTGATCTGGGCTGCAGATGGTTGCCCTGTGCAGAAGCCATCTGTTGGTGGGTGGGGCCACCAAAACCCCCACCTTGCCCCCCCTCCAGGGCTCGCCCAGCTTAGGGGGCTTAGCCAGGATCCTTCACCCGCTTTGCTTCCTGCTGGCAAGGGAGCTCAGATGGCTAGGGACCCAGCACGCAGGCAGCCCTCAGGTCTCAAACTTATTCTTTATAGAGAATGAAAAACTACTATTTTGAAATAAAAATTTTATCATATATTTGAAGTAAACTGAACTTGCCTAATTCAATAAACATCATGTAAAATAATTTTTAAAGTTACTAAACAGGGTTCTAGTATTGACAAATCAAGTCCCTTTGATTAACAAAAACACGGTGCAAATATTTTGGGTTTACTTTTATTTCTGTTCACGACATTTACTCAATATTTTAAGCCTACCTTTGAGACCCACTGCTCAGAAAAGGTGGTTCTTTTCAAATGCTACCAATGGACAAAACAAAGATGCTGGGAGAGTTATAATGAGCTGGACAGTATAGTGAATGATGCCTCCCTGCACTGTCCCTTTGCAGCTCAGGAATCTGGTCTATTCAATAAATACCTTTCCTAAGATTATAGCTGCCAGAGATAGGGATTTTTCTGGTGGGTCTGGGTCCAGTTCATTGGGAACCTCCTGGGAACCATTCACCAAGCTGGCAGTCATGGAGGACAGGCAGAATTCATGGGGAAAAGGACCTAATGTCAATGATAAAAGGAGTTTGAAGGAAGGGACTCCACCCCTCAGGATGACTCTCAGAGGCTCCAGACCTCAGAGAAGGAAGTCACCACAGACTCTGGGGGAAACAGCAAGAGAACCAAGATTAGAGATGGAGACTTGAAGACATGATGCTAGATCAGATGAGGAGCTACTTTATAGTTGACCAGGGGCAGCTGTTTCTTGAGATGAACTTCAGTCCTGGTGAAAATGCTGTGAACACTTACTTTCTAATTGGTCTTGAGTAACTTTCTTGGCCAGATTGCTGCGATGGTACAGCATATACCTCACTGTCAGCAAATGCTTTAAGGGACATTTAGACTTCTTTCTCTTTGCAGACTGAACGATGCTCATGTAGCTTTTTATGACAGCATAATGAGAATGTTCACTTTCGTTGCTTGTCACTCTGTTCTCAGTGGGCCCAGCACCTCCCCATTCCACAAACATGCAGTGTCCTCACCTTGCAGAGGCTCATCATCACATCCTCCACCTCCCAGGTTCATGTCACACATGGGGAGGGGGACACAGCCCATGCTGCATGGTCTCAGAAGAAGGCTGAGCATGCTACACATGGTACTGAACTCATCCATGATGCTGGCACCCAGGGCACTGAGTTCATGAATCCCCATTCCCACCCCCACCCCAAGGCTGTTACATCACAGGAGATGCCACAACACAAGTTACCTGTGATGTAGCCACTAGGGTAGTCAACTCACATGAGATGCCATCACTATGGCTATGAGATCACATGAGATGCAACCTCCATGGTGGTGAGGTCATGGAAGATACACTCCCCTACCCCCCACCATGGCAGTAAGGTCACACAACTGGCAAAGTCACACAAGACTGCCTGCCATCTGCAAGCTGAGCACTCAATGAAACTTTGGCACTCCCAACAGTGAATCACTTGAGACTCTGCCCTTCAATGTGGTGACATCATGTGAGACTCTGCTCTGAGAAATGTGAGGTCAAGTAGTACCCCCATCTGACGTGAGATGTCAGAAGTTATCCATCATGGCAGTGAGCTCCTGCCTGGAATTTTTTCCAACTTAAAGAAAGAGAACCAGTCTTCTATATACCATAAAAATTTTAATGAAGAAATATAACAAGAAAAGAGCCACATGTGTTAAAAATCATTCCTATTGATTTGAACTCTCACGCTCAGTAAGAAAATAATTATTATAGTAGAACCATACTCTGCAATTAGATGTTTTGGACTGCTGTGACATTCTAGACTAAATTGTTTGCACAGTGGGTAAATTCGAACTGATAATAACATCTCCAGCTTCATTTTGTGTGTTTTGTACTTTTAATCAAATTAAATTTTCTGTAGCTATCATAAAGCTTTGTTTTGTAACTTTTTCTTTGTTGCTTAAAATGTTCCTTCCCTTCATCTATATCCTTACATTATTAACTGCAAACAACCACTTACTCCCTGAGGTTAAGGGTCATTCACTCTGGGAACTAGATCATTTCTTTAGTGGAGTAATTGTGATTATTTTTCCTCTGGCAAAGTGATAACTCACAAACAATCCATATTTGTGGAATGCAACCCAAATTAGGAATGAATTCAGTCAGATGAATATTAGAAAAAATAGATTTCAACTAAGATTCTAAAGTAATTAGCTTTGTAATTAAGAAGAGAGATTTTTTAGGCTTAAGGTAATGCTTATGACAAATAAAGACTTCACAAAAGCAAAAAACAAAACCAGAAATGCTAACTATGGTAAACAAAGGGATGAATTTAAAATGGAGTCAAAGATTAAACTCAGAAGACACTTAAAATATCTAGTATGAGATATACACATCAGACTACATACTTAGAACAGTTCTGGAAGGTGTCTATTGCGAATTTCATTGAAGGATGTGGAAGTTATAAACTGAAAAAAGATTTGATTTCCAATGGGAAAATTTTGGACTTGGAATGATTCTTATTTAGCCTTAAAGATGTGAAAATCTCTGAGGTAGTTAGAAAAGATAGTTGTACAACAAAGAGTACATAGGTGAAACATTATACATTCTGATTCCGATTATTCTGAAACTAACAGGAAATAGACAAGACTTGTGGAAAAGAGCAGAGCACATAAAGGGAACCTCTGTAAAAAGAAAAAAAGGGAGTTTTATATAGAAAAGATATTTCCTGCTGAATGGTGGAAGAATTTTCTACTTGCTGATAAAATTGAATAAAAGCATAATAGGAAAATAGGAACATCAGTTCAAAATAATTTTACCATCTTCAAGAAAAAGAACTCAGAATATTGTCATCACCATGGAATATTCTCACTTCTTACACAGGAAGATTTGTGGCATCACTCTCTTGAAACCTTCCTTCATATCTTTATTTCTAAGGCTGTAGATGAGGGGATTCAACATGGGTGTGAAGATTGCATAGAAGAGGGAAACCATCTTGCCCCAGTCCTTGGAAGTGGAGGAGGGTGGTTGCAAGTACATGTAAATCGCTGTCCCATAAAACAGAGACACCACAACCATGTGGGACCCACACGTCCCAAAAGCTTTCCTTCGTCCTTCTGCTGACTTGATTCTCAACACTGTTTGAACGATGAAACCATAGGAGATGATGATCAGTGTCACTGGAATTAACAGAATTAATACACTAAAGAAAAAGAGCTCAGACTCAATAGGCTTTGTGTCAGCACATGACAACTTGAGAAGGGCAGGAACTTCACAGAAAAAGTGGTCCACTTCGCGATGACCACAGCGCGGCATGTTAAGAGTCAAAGAAGACTGCAACACTGAGTTGCCAAAGCCAATAGACCATGAGATGGCTATCATCCTTAAGCAGAACCAAGGATTCATGATGACCACATAATGGAGAGGTCTGCAGATTGCCACATATCTGTCAAAGGACATAACCACAAGGATGAGACACTCAGTGGCTCCCAGGGCCAGGAAGATGATGAGTTGGGCTACACAGCCCCCATAGCTGATGGTCTTCTTGTGGTGAGAAATATTTATCAACATATGAGGGACTGTGCTTGTGGTATAACAGAGATCCAGGAGGGAGAGATTAATGAGAAAGAAATACATAGGTGTATGAAGCTTGGGATCCAGAATACACACGATCATAATGGACACATTGCCAAAAATGGTGATTGTGTAGGATACTAATAGGAGAACAAAAAGAGGCATTTGTAGCCATGGCTTGTCTGAAAAGCCAAGGAGGATGAACTCTTTGGTGGAACTCTCATTTGCCCAATACATCATGATTCATTTATTTTTCATTCCTGAAAAATATGAAAGAGCATTGATAGAAAATTGTTCAACATCCTTATTACTTTTATTATTTAAAAAATGCAAATTGGTAGTTTTATTATAAATATACAGCACCAAATATAATTTGTAGTTAATACATGTGAAGCACAATACTGTTGCCTGATGGTTGGAAAGCAGATCTGTGTTCAGTAGTTGTCTTTGACTTACTTTGTGATGTAAATTATTATATTTAAATGACCATGTATAGAAACATAAACTTATAAAGCATGGATAATTGTAATTCTCAAATACATTTCATTTGCTCTTCCTTTTCTTACTTTCTAACTTAAATCCATAACCATTGTTATGATAAATATTTCTTTTAACTGGATTATTTAAGTTCAGGCTGAAAATGCCTTTAACATGGAAACTTTCTTAGTTTTATATCCTTTGGTCATGCAATGTCAATTAATGGTCTCTTTCTCTCACATAACAGGTGTGGACACACAATCCCACAAGGAGTTAACAAATAACACATGTTTGAGGAGTTTTGATTCAAGGTAACACAATGATGGCTTCCTAGGTGACAATACTCCATCTTTAAACACCTTGATGAAAATCATGTAACTGATAATCTTATTGTGACTAGATTAACATGTGCAGCTGACTCTGCTCTGTTCCTGAACTGATTCTACTAAACCTTCCTAATTTTCACCAAACCCTAACAAATAGATATGGTCACATTTTACTGCTACCATGACTTGATGACAACAAATATTTTGTACATTTGATAATGGTGAGGCCACAACTCAGAGTCAGAAATTAAGATGATCCCTTTCTTAGTACCTTATTGCCCATTATAAAATACAGACACTCAGGACTGCTTACACACAAAAGTATAATAGGTAAAAAAGGAAACAACAGATTTCAAATATTCAAGTTGATTTTACTGTCTGAGGAAGTTATCAGTTTTTAAGCTCTATGAACCCTGTGATCTAAATGTCTTCAGTCTTGAAGTCTGTGTCTTTAAAGTCAAGGTCATTGATATGACTTATCATTCCACATTAAGATACTAGCATAAAAATAGTGCTGCCAAATACATTTAATAAAGAGGATAAAATAAGTGTTGTCACCCTTTACACTGACATGGTCTATTTTAGATCCATAAAGACAAAAGTAACTGTGGAATGTCTACATGAGAATGGATAGATGGTTCTAAGATTAGGAACTCCTTTTATTACATGTGGTTTTAATTTTGGCATCTTAGCTACACATAGTTCCTTGGTAAATAAGTGTAATACACTTGTGAGTGTGTATGAGTTGAAACAGTATGAGATTTAACTTCTTTAGGGTGTTTGTAAATGAAAATTTTCCAGGGAAAGGGGTTATATAGAATGATTAAAAATAAATGCAAGATAGAAGAATGTATAATACTTATGACAAAGACAGCTGATAAAGTATAAAGAATATCATGTGATAATTATGAAGAAAGACCAAAATACCAATAAAAAGTAAGAATGGATATAGATAAATAATTGAGGATGGAGAAATACTGAATAACTAAAATGATAGAAATGAAACTTCCTCAACATTAAACACAAATAAGGAAATATTACATTATGTCTTCATTTGATTACATTATTAAAAAAGCACTTTTTAAAGGAAGGTGTTGGGAAGACCACCTCTAAAATTTAAATTTATTTCAGCCATGATGATACTGGGCAACTTGGTGAATATCTTTGTGTCACATTAAAAATAAAGATCTGTGAGTTAATAAGAGATTGCTAAGTACAAGTGTGAAAATGTGCACACATCTGAATTTAGGACAGTGTTTGAATCATAGCAAGTATTTAATGAATGTGGTCTAGTCATCAATAACATTATTATCCCTATTAATCATGACTAGTAGCCATGATAGTAACAACATATCATTATCTCAGCTTCACATTTATACGAGAAAACAACATAAGTACTACTGGTGGTGTCAATACTTATTATTTTATATTTTTTATTATTTTATGACTTTATACTACAAAATGGTTAAATGTACTTATTTGTTTCCAGCATAAATCTAAGAATCTAGCTTTCTGGAAAATGAAAGTCAGGTCAATGGTTAGTGAGTTCTCTGAACAGCCGGGGAAATAAGATTCTATGTACAGTTTCTTTTCTACTTTGTAATCAGCAGTTATTTCCTCCCCCTCTCAATTTTTCCCACATTTTCTATTTTCTACATTGTGTGTGGCACTGGTGTCAGCTTATTCACCAATTCCTCTTTTACATCATCAGAAATGTTTAACAAGTGGTATGTTCATTCCACTGTCTTCATTCCATTCCTACTTATGTATACTATAATAATCTATTTATATATCCTATAATAATCAATGAAATATCAATGACCACTTTCACATATTTTTTTTTGCTTAAAAAATTCCACTGGTTTTCATTGGAGTTGTCATGGTGAAATGATAACAAGGGTTTTTGGAATCACTGAAACTTCTTGACATTTATTTCAAGACTACCAGACACAGATTCAACACTGATTACTTAATGTGATATATCCCAGATATAGGGACGTCGATGAGATGATCATGAGAGACCCTTCCATTCTTGGTAAATAAAAATAATTCTCTGCAATCCACATCACTCACCTTTTTTTTGAAAGTCAAAGCAGTGCCCATGCCTTTCTTTGAATCATATATAGGAAAGGTCTGTTCCTAAGACAGGTTGATAAATGCAGTAACTTCTGAACATCCAACTCTTGTGACATTGCAGTTCATCTTCTTTTTGCCCATAGATTGAAAGTGAAATCAGCATGTAACCTTGGCTATATCAGAACCTTCTGGTTAGATGAAAAGTGTATTAAAGATACTATCTTTGGTCCCTGGGATGTTTTGATGGACACTGGCTCTTCATTCCAGGTTGCTAAAAGAATTTTACAAAGAGACACTGATTTTATAGACTTCAACAACTTTCATAGAGTTATGGAGAGAAGATGGTAGCTTTGAACAATGGATTTACTATTCATACAGTGTTGTGTCCTCTATGTCAGCCCAAGGGATCCCAAAGTCCCTCAAGTTTAATTGGTCATTGTGTCCAGAGAGCAAATATATAAATTCTACTCCCATTTGTACTTTAGTGAAACATGGCATGTAGTTGCTTTTCAAATTTTAAAACTAGGGAGAAGATAATAGCAATAAACCATAAAAATAAAAATGGGTTGTTTAAACAGAAGCACACAAAGCTAAATGAACTTATACCCCCTAAATCTTTTTAAATGGGCACAAAATCAGTGAGTGGTAAAATAATATTATTTTTTATTAATTTTTACAATGACTATGTTTGGTCTGAAGCTGCTAATTATATGAAACCAAATTACAATAAATAAGTTAATACATTGAAGTTTAAGGTTAAAAGTAGGAAGGGTTGCTTTTGAGAATAAGCTAGTTGTGTAGTTTATAATTTAATTTACTTTTAATTTGATAAAGAAACCTGCAATAGAATTGTGGTCCAGAATAGATATAATCTTAAGGAAAACAAATTTCTAGAAATGTTGCATTATAAATTTATACAAATTCAGGCTTATGACATTTTAAGCCAATATCTATCTATCTGTCTATCTATCTATATATATACATTACATTTTGTTCACCTCTAAAAGTTCATATCTATCCTTCACCACACCTTATTCCTAGTTCACCTGCCTTGCCCTTCTTTTTGGGTAACTTCTAATTAGTCTTATAGATAAAAAGCTTATTTTTCCATTATTTGGTTCTTCTCTGTTTGTTTCTCCATATACCACATATGAGTGAAATGACACTGTATTTGTCTTTCTCTGGTTTATTTCCCTAGACATCATTCCCTCAATATTCTTCCATGTTGTTACAAATAGCAAGATATTAGTGTTTTACTATTTTTATTGAGGTAATATTGGTTTGCAATACTAAAAATTATTTAGAGAGAATGGTCCATACTTCTATACTTCTTTCATATTTTTTGATAGCCAGATATGTTCCATTGTGTATTTATACAACACCATCTTTTTCCATTGACTAGTAATGGGCACTTAGGTTGTCTCCAGTTCTTGCTTATAGGCTTTATATTATTTTTATGTATTTAATTTATTTATTTCACATAATTTTCTTTTCGTATAATTCATTTTATAAATTCTATAAATTTTTATAGATTTATAAATTCTATAAATTGTATGTATAGAATTTATAAATTCTATAAATTGTATGTATGAACATCACATTTTCTAAATTATAACATTTCCTTTTACCTTTTAAATTGAAGTAACATTGGTTTACAACACAGTATAAGCTTTAGTACTACAGCATCACACCCCCTTCAAATCCATACCACTCTCAGCCAGGGAACCAGCAATCAGACTTACACCCCAATGAAATCAGTTTGCCAAATAGTGAAAGTACTTGGGCTAATTAATTATCTTTATCAATTTTTTCTTTACATAGTTTGTAACACCATTGTTCTACCACCACCATATCACCCATGAACCATCCCCGTATTCCCCTGTTTTCTGTGAGTTTGTACATAAGGAATGTGGGGGAATACCACATTCTCAGGTACCAGGAGGTTCCAGGAACTTAAGGTGAAATCAGTCAGGGTGTTCAATTTTTCCAGGAAGGAGTTTCTCAGCAATCAGCAGTTTTTCCAAATCTTCCAGAAATGCTGTTGAAGTTAATGGTTAATCATAGAAAAGAACTAGGGGGTGCAATTCAGTGACAACGGTTAATTCTAGGGGGCGGGGAGTGCAAAGGGGTCATTTAGAGTTTAGTTCCATTTATTCCTAATTTTTTGCCCAAGTGCGTTTTTTGTTACAATATGCAGGGGATCCAGTTAGAATATGTCTGAAGATCATTTTTTTATTGCTCAGTAACACAGTATTCCTGAAGATAACAGCTAATTTACCCCACTACTAAACCTTCCTGTTGCTTTCTGATTTTGATATTACGAAGAGTTGCAATGTACTTCATATTAGAGATTTTATGTTTTAGAGTAGTTTTATGTTTGCAACAAAATTGAGGGTAGGGTCCAGAGATTTTCTATATATCCTCTCTTCCCACTTGTGCACAGCCTCCTTCATGATCACTCATCCACTGCTCACTCACATATAAGTGGTACAATTTGATCAAGGATGAACTTATATTACACATCATAATACCCAATGTCCATAGTGAACTTTGAGGTTCACTCTTGGTGTTGTGTATTTTTTTTATTTAATCATTTTGTTGTTTACACACTTATGTATGTGTGCCTGTATTATATCGTAGCATCCCCAGGGTTCTCCCTCCACCCTATCACCTGTGAAACTTCATCTCCAGCTTTGTGTGCTCCTCCCTTCCTCTCCTCCTCCACTGCCTGCCGCAGCTTTGCTGTCAGCTTATATTGACTTTTTCCTGGCCTTTCGTTTGTTATTCCTATATCCTATCGATAGGTATGATTGTATTGTTTCTGTCTTTTTATTTTTGGCTTATTTCTGCTACTATGATTTCCTCTAGGTTCATCCATGTTATCACAAATGCATCATATGTGTCATTTTTGTTTTTGTTCTTCAATTTATTATCCTATTGAAAGTTTCTGATTTTAATTATGTTTCCCTTTTTTGTTATATAAATAAATTATTTATATATACATTTCACATGATTGTAATCCCCGGACGTCAGCACCACCTCCCCTCCCTGGCAGCTCCAGCTGGTCCCCAGACCCCAGTTGTGTACTTTCTTTTGGTTATCCATATATTAGTGAAACTATTTGGTTTCTGTCTTTTTCTTTCTGACTTGTTTCCACCAATATGATTTCCTCTAGTTAAATATATAATAAATTATAATAATTAATTCATCAAATTTGTCATTTTTAATTGATGAGTAACATTCTGTTATGTACATATACCACATCCATTCATCTGTTTTGGGACATTTAAGTTGTTTCCATGTCCTGCTCTTGCAATTATAAATAGTGCTGCAATAAATATCTGAGCACAGGTGTCCCTTTGTGTCCACATTAGGTCTCCTTTGGGTAGATTCCCAGAAGAACGATTGCTGGGTCAAATGGTAGTTCCATTTTCATTAGTTTGAGGGTCCTCCACACAGCTTCCCATAATGGCTGATCCAGTTTACATTTCCACCAGCAGTGTAGGAGTGTCCCTTTCTCTCCACACCCATGCCAGCACTTGCTGTTGCCTGTTTTATTGATGTGTGCCATTCTTACTGGTGTAAGGTGGTATCACATTGTGGTTTTGATTTGCATTTCCCTGATTACTAGTGACAATGAGCAATTTTTCACATGCCTGATGGCCAATTTATTTCCTCTTTGTAGAAGTGTCTTTTTAGTCTTCTCTCCATTTATTGATTGGGCTTCTTGTTTTGTTTTTGTTCAGTTGTGTGAGTTCCTTGTGGATCTTCATTGTTAAATCCTTACCACTCTTGTGGAGGGAAAAAATTTTTTCCCATTAGGATGGGCTTCTTTATGTTTTTTCTGTTGTCTCTTTTGCTGTACAGAAGCTTTTGTTTGATGTAGTCCCAACTGTTTATGTTTTTCTTCATTTTTTTGCCATCTATAGATGTGTCCAGAAATGGATTTCTGAAATGTAATCCATGGAGAGTTTTGCCCATGTTTTCCTCTATGTATTTTATGGTTTCAGGTTTTACATCCAAGTCTTAGATCCATTTTCAGTTGGTTTTTTTACATGGCATGATGGAGATGTCTTGGTTCATTTTTTTTGCATGTCTTGGTCCAGCTTTCCCAGAATTTTTTGTTGAAGAGGTTGTCCTTGTTCCATTGTAGTTTTCCACTCTTTTGTCAAAGATTAGGTAAATATGCATTTGTGGTTTTATTTCAGAGCACTCAATTTGGCTTTTGTTATGTTCAGATATGTTCCTTTTATTCAATGCCTTTCATCATGAATGGATGCTGAACTTTATTGAATGTCTTTTCTGCATCTATTGATATCATCAGATAGCTTTTGATTTTCAGCTTGTTAATGTGATGGAATCTATTGATTGGTTTTCAGATATTTAACCACCCCTGTGCTACTGGGATGAATCCCACCTGGTTGTGGTGAATAATTCTTTTAATGCATTGCTGGATTTCATTTGCTATGGTTTTATTTAGAATTTTTGCATCTGTGTTTATTCCTTTCATTAATATTACACCACAAATAGAGATCAATTTTCCTCATGTTACAGATTAAATAAATCTGGTTATGTTTTCTACAAAAAAAAAGAATTTTTGCCTCTGTGTTTATTAGGGATATTAGCATATAGTTTTCTTTCTTTGTGCTAGCTTCGTTTGATTTTGGCATTAGTGTAATGCTTGCTTCATGCAATTATATTTGATAGTTTTCCTTCTTTCTCAGTTTTTGTAAGAGTTTAATAATATGGCATTTATTTTATCTTTGAAAGTTTGGTAGAATTCATTTGTGAAACTGTCTGGTCCTGAGATCTTGCTTTTAGGGAGAGTTCTTATGACTGCGTTAATTCCACTGCTTATGATAAACCTGTTTCAGTTCTATATTTCTTCATTGTTCAGTTTTGAGTGGTTATAGCATTCTAAGAATTTTTCCATCTTACCCATGTTGTTGTATTTGTTTGCATATGGATGTTCATAGTAATCTCTAATTATTTTTGAGTTTCTGTTGGATTGGTTGTAATTTCTCCTTTTTCATTTATGATCCTGTTAATTTTAGTTTTCTCTCTTCTTTGTGAGCCTTGCTAGGGACTTGTCAATTTCATTTATTATTTCAAAGAATCAGCTTTTGGTTTTGTTGATGTTCTGGATTGTCTTTTTTATTTCTATTTCATTTATTTCTACTCTGATTTTTATTATTTCCTGTCTTCTGCGGGGTTTTTGACTTTTTGTTTTTCTTTTCCTAGTTCCTCGAGTTGGGAGATAAGGTTAGTCTTATGAATTGTTTCTCACTTTTTGATATGAGCCTTTATTGCTATGAACTTTCCTCTTAATAATGCTTTTACTGAGTTCCATACCTTTTGGACTGTTGTGCCATATTTATCATTTGTTTTGATGCAAGTATTAATTTCTTCTTTGATTTCCTCATTTACCCGGTGGCCGTCCAGTAGCTTGTTGTTCGGTCTCCACATTTTGTACACTCTCCTCACTTTCTTTTCATTGTTTATTTCTAGTCTGATACCTTTATGATCAGAGAAGAAAGTTGGTATTATTATTTTAATTTTTGTGTATGTATTCATGTTTGTTTTATGGCCTAATATATGATCAATTTTGGGGAAAGATCCATATGCATTTGAAAAGAAAGTGTATTCTTTTCCTGGGGGTGCAGTGACATGTGGATATCTAATAGGTGAGTTTCGTCTAGATCTTCCTTTGAAGCTTTTGCGCCCTTGTGTAGTTTCTGGTTTTTTTTGATCTGTCCTTTGGTGAAAGTGGAATGTTAAAGTCCCCTACCACATATTTGTTTTTACCAATGTTCACTTTCAGTTCTGCTAGTAGTTGTCTTAAGCATTTTGGTGCTCCTTCATTGGGTGTATATATGTTAATAGTTGTAATGTCCTTTTGGTGAATTAACTCCTTTATCATTATGTAGTGACCTTCCTTGTCCTTTGTTACTTTTTTCAGTTTGGAATCTGCTATAAGAATGGCTACCCCTGCCTTCTTTTGGGGGGGGGAGGGCATTTGTTGGGTGGATAGTTTTCCAGCCATTACTCCCTGTCTGTGCTTATCTTTAGAGTTCAGATGTGTTTTCTGGATGCAGCAGAATGTCGGGTTCAGTTTTTTGATCCAATCTGCTACTCTGTGTCTTTTGATTGATGAGTTTAGGCCATTGACATGTAGGGTAATTATTGATACTTTAGATTCTGAAGTTGGTTTTTTGGTGGTCATTCTGAGATTCTGATTTGCTTCCTTGTTTTCTTCTTAGATTTATTCTTCTGTTGGTTTTGGTCTTAAAGCTTTTTATAGGATTTCTTCAAATGAGGTAAGGTTAAAGTAGCAAATTTCTGAAATACTTTGCTTGTATGAAAAGGTTTTAATTTTTCCTTCATAAAGAATGAAGTGCTTCTCAGGGTGAGTATTGGCTGGCATTTTTTGTCTTGGAGATTTTTGAAGACATGGCTCCAACTTCTCCTTGCCTGGAGTGTCTCTTCTGAGAAATATGTAGTCAGCTTAATAGGTTTTCTTTTGTATGCTATCTGTTTCCTTGCTTTAGTTTCATTATTCTTTCCTTATTTTGGACTCTTGGAAATTTTATGATGATTTGTCTCACTGTAGTTTTTCTTTCATTGATGTAGTTTGGTGTCCTTTTGGCGCTCTGTATGTCTATTGCAGGTCTTTCTTCAGGTTCAAGTTCTCTTCTACTATTCCTTTAAATAGACTTTCAGTTCCTGTGTCTCTTCTTCTTCTGGGTTTCCAATTACTCTTATATTTCCTTTCTTTAAGGAATCCGATAGAACTCTGAGTTTTTGCCTTATTGCTTTGTATTGTTCTATTTCAGTATCTTTGAGGAGGATGATTTGTTCTTCTATTGCATCTAATCTGCTTTCATGGCTTTTCCTTGCATTTTTTTGTTCCTCTTGTTCCTCTTATACTCTGAATCTCTTTCTGTTTCTTTTTTAGGGTTTCAATATTGTTCTTCATTTCATTAATTTATTCCTATTGATGATTTTTTTATATTTTTCTACTTCTCTTAACTAGTGGAATGCTTCTGTCAAGCTGTTTTCTTTTTCTTTGTATTTTTCTACTTCTTCCCTTAGGTCTTTGAGTGCTTTTATCATGCTAAGTTTGAGTTCTTTGACAAGTAAGACATTTCTTCAATGTCATCCTTATTTGTTTCTACAGGTTCTCTTTCCTTTAGTGATGTATAGTTTCCTATAAGGCTTGCTTGATTATTTTGACTTTTCTTCTTGTGTTTTGCTTTTGGACTTGCTCAACATATTGAGCAACTATGGCTTTCGTATTGGTTTGCATGTTCATTGGAGTTCTCTACCAGGTTGTAGTTTATTTTGTCTTTGTGCTTATGCTACTGTGGTGACTACTTTCCTTGCTTCTGTTAGCTATTTTGGGAACCAGTTCCTTTGCAGTCAGATAGAGTGATGAGCAGGTGTAACTTCTGCTGTAGAATCTGTCTTTTTGTCTTGGGAATTATCTCCCTTAGGCTGATGGGGTCTGACATTCTTCCGTGCTTCCCTGCAAGTGTTTTTGGTAGTAAAATTGGGATTGTTAATCTACCCACCCCCTTTCATTTTATTTTATTTATTTACTTTGATTCCTTGCTTCAGGTTGGCTGTTGAAACAGTATTAATTTTTTAGAGTCAGAAGATAAGGGACAGCTAGGGCTTTTTTTCCACTCTCTCTTCCTTAAGTTTAGGTTTGTTTCCAAGTTCCCGCTCCTGTGCTGTGGCTGCTATTGGTTCCTTTTTCTGCACTGGTGCACCATTACCAGCACTGGTGTGCCAGGTGCTTCCAGAAGGATCTGAACACACTTCCCTGAGCTGCCTTAACCCTTAACTTCCACCAGTCCAAATGTGCCCAGCAGCTGCCAGGACCTCCCAGGTGTGGAGCTTGGTGTTTCCAGAGGGGCCTAAGTCAGTGTGCTCACCTGAACTGTCCTAGTCCTTCAGTTCCACCAGCCTGAAAATTATCAACTATTTTAAATGTTTTCATTGGTCATCTGTGTATATTCTTTCATGTGGAGCCTATTTTTTGTCTTTTAAAAACTAGATTATTTTTTAATTGAAGTAAAGGAGGGTTCATTGCTGGAAACAAGCTGTTGGGTGTCTACCTGTTTTGGAAATATTATATACTTACGCTTGGTGGTGACTTTTCATGAAAGGGATTTTAATTTTTTTTAATTTTATTTATTCATTTATTTATTTTCTAAATTCTTTTAACTTCTTACATAGGTAAATGATTACTGGATACCTTCCCTCCTCTACCCCTCTCCCCCTTGTGTTCACTCACTCTCCACTCTCATTGTTCTTTTTTGATTTATGCTTGGTTCATTGGTTCTTTGGTCTCTTCTTCTGTGGCTGTGTCCATTTGTCAGATGAGGGACTGTGTTCCAGGACCACGACACATTGGGCTTGATGGTTTGTAGTCCTTAGCTTTGTATTGGGCAGCCAGTCCATGCTCATTTGGGCTTTATTGGTGTCTTCTAGCTACTGGCTCCAGTACGATCTTCTTGCCATTCTCTGCACGTCTTTTCTTTGACCTCTGGCTGTGGGGATCCTTTTCCCCAGCCATTGTCAGTGAGGAGTCATTCTCAGTGAGAGCAGGCATCCACTGATGGACATTGCAGATCATCTCCTCTCCGTCCGTTTGCAGATTTGCTGTGAAGCCAATGGTCTGGCTCTGCAAGTCTCCTCTCCCACGGCTTAGGGAGGGACCCATGTTTCCTTGGGTGGCACATTCCACATGGGGTTTTGATTCATCTGCTTCCTGTGAAGACATAGATGCAGGTCTGATAGGTCTTTTCCACAGTTGTTTCTCCATTCCAGCGTCTACTATCTTTCTGAATGATCCTTGTTCTGTGTCCCACACATGTGTAAGCAGGCTCTTTTCTGACCCCCCCATCCATTCCCTGTGTGCACGTTTATGCTATTAGTCCTCCTGAAAGCTAAGTGGAGTGAGGGTGAAGCAGCGAAGGTGTCATTACCCTCCCCCCTATTCCTGGACCAAGGATGGATCCAGTCTTGCCCACGCACTGGTCAGGTCCAGGGGTCCCAGCCGGCCCCTACATCCCCCTAACATGCCAGCTCACCAGCAGAGGGGCCCAGTGGGTGCTGTAGGGTTGCTGGGTGGGTGCAGCTGCTGGCCCAGGTTCGCCAGCAGCTTCAGGTGCCTGCCAATTAGGGCAGGTGCAGATCCCACATGCCAAGCTGGTCGAGCTTCTCACACCAGTTCCTAGGCCCCACCTACTGCTGGGACATCAGCAAGAAGAGCCTAATGGTAGCTTCTCAGATTTTAAGTTTTTAATTTTAAATTGTTTCAAATTTTTTGAATTATGAAGTCAAATTTATCACTTTTAATGACTCTTACTTTTTATGAGTTTTCCAGGAAATCTTTATCTACCCAAAATCTATCTACAGAGAGATTTTCCTATGTTGTCACTATAGCATTATTCTTTCAGGCTTTATATTTTGGTTTTCAGGGGCTGGGAGACTGATAGCCAATCAATATGTCTAAAATCTTACTTACACAAAAGGAGTAAATCCTAAAGATGGGTGCATAATGAAAGGGAGCAATAGTAGCTTTATTTCAAGGATTGCACAATTGAAAATCCATTAAGAGTGGTGTCTTATATGTTTACACCACAATAATAAAAAAATAGAAGCACTAAGAGGAGAAGATTGTCTCTTCACCCAAATTCAGGAATTGAAGTAGAATTAATGAAGTAGAAGCTTACAGATTGCACTCAGTTCTACCTTGTACCCTGCTGCCCATTGAAAACAAAATTAAAGGGTTAAGGCAGGCCTGCCTGCAACAGGGTCCCCAAAATTGAAACCAGATGCCTTTGGAAGAGTGAGCTGGTGGTGGTGAGGAATCATGGTGGCCAGCAGAAGAGTGGCCAGTGTGGAGAGTGTGACACCGCAGCAAGGTGGCCTGGAAAGCTGGTACATGGAGATGCCAGGAATTTAAAAAGCTGATTTGTACATCAGCAATTGTGGAAGAAGTCTGAAGCACCTTGAAGAAGTGGAGCAGCTCAGGATATTGGAGAGAGAAGAAGAAGAAGAAGAAGAAGAAGAAGAAGAAGAAGAAGAAGAAGAAGAAGAAGAAGAAGAAGAAGAAGAAGAAG
>PVHY01019158.1:0-12994 GCA_004024945.1 Uropsilus gracilis
TTTTTGCCCATGGAACCGCAGGCTCACGTTGTCCGGGGTACCATGAACTCAAGCAATCCCCAGCCTCAGCTTCCCAGGTAGCTGGGATTTACAAGTGCACACCACCACGCCCAATCAATGGCCCATCTCTCCACACTTGAAGCATGGGGTTGGAGGGAGCCCCTGGGTAGACTGGTTTCGACCCGCGGTGGCTCCCTGAAAGACCTGGGCGAGCATCTGGAATTGGTTCCTCTGAGCCTTCTCCAAGCGCTGATACTGCGGCGCTCGGCCTCCTCACGGCGGTTATGATACGCCTTAAAGGCGGTGGCCAGGATTTCGGCCTGAGGGTCTGCAGGGCCCTGTTCAAGCTTTTTTTTTCTTGTCCCTGATGTCGGGGTAGCTTTGGGAAAGAAAGTAGGTCATGAGGACCTGTCGGCCATCTGGGGTTTCCGGGTCTAGGTTGGTGACCTGGAGAAGAGCCTTTGTAAGGTGGTCGAGGAATTCAGATGGGGTTTCCATCCCTTTTTTTTTTTTGGATGATTTCTTGGATTTTTTGAAAGTTGACCGCCTTGAGGGTGGCCTTTTTCAGACTGGCAACAAGGCAAGCTGCGAAAAGGTTGCGGGAATATGGGTGCCTGCGGTTGAATTGTAATTCCAATCAGCGTCTTGTTCCCGGAAGGCTACGGGGCTGCATGGGGTGGTTGGGGGCTAGCTGGTGATTTTCATCCGCCTGGGGCCTGAGCAAGATCCCAGACCCGCCTACGTTCTTCGGGAAAGAAAGGTGTTGGCCAAGAGCATGTAGATGTCATGGTGGGTGAGGCGGTAAGCCTGGAGGATCCACTGGAATTCCCGGATGTAAGTGGTAGGGTCAGTGGCAAAGGAACCCAGTCTTTTTCCTAGCTGGCTGAGATCATCATGGAGAAGGGGACATGGACTCCCTCTGCTATAACTCCCTCTGCTATGGTGCCCCGAGTGGGACTCGAAGCGCAATCCCTGGTCCCCGCTGCGGCTTCCGAGGCTGCCGCTTACAGGCATGTGCCACCATGCCTGGCCTAAAATAAAGTTTTAATAAAGTAGAAATTATAGTTGTTTGGGCCAAGGAAAGACTTCCCACACAAGAACCAACAGCATGGTCTATATAAGAAAAGCCTGCATATATATATACACATATCTGCAAATTTGCATATTAAGGTTAGGTCTTATTGCAGCATATTCATAACAGCTGATATGGAAACAACCTAAGTGCCCATTAAGAGATGAGTGGATAAGCCGGGTGTGGTGGCACGTGCCTGTAATCCAAGCGCTGGGAGACAAGAGGCCAGGGAGAGCTTGAGTTCGCAGGTTTGGGACTACCCTGGGCAACATAGCGGGACTTGGTCTTGAAAAAGAGATGAGTGGATGAAGAAGATGTGGTATATATACACAATGAATACTACTCAGCTTTAAAAAAAAATTGAAATCTTGCCATTTGCAATGACATAAATGGAACTTGAGGGTGATTATGTTTGTTTGTTTGTTTGTTTGTTTTTTGAGACGAGGTCTCACTATTTTTGCCCATGGAACCGCAGGCTCACGTTGCCCGGGGTACCACAGACTCAAGCCATCCCCAGCCTCAGCTTCCCAGGTAGCTGGGATGACAGGCGCGCGCCACCACGCCCAGCTATTTTTTTGGAACTAGGTCTCGCTACGGGCCCCAGGCGGGACTCGAACCGCAATCCCTGGCCCAGGCTGTGGCTTCCTAGCCTGCCACCTACAGGCATGTGCCACCATGCCCAGCCCCGGGGCAATTATGTTTATGAAGTAAGTCAAATGGAGAAAGATGAATACCATATATACCATAGTATTAGTTCACTTGTTTGTGGACTATAAGAAAACAAAGGAAAGTAACAAACAAAAAGAAACCTTAGAGAACAGAATAAAGATTCAGAGTGGGAGGGCACTGGAGAATCAATTTGCATGGTGGTATGCATCTATTGATTGCATGGATAATCAATAGATGGTAACAAGATGTGCAGGGGTGCTCACAACGTAGCACCCCCAGCTGTGGAATCTCAATCCTGAATAGCTAAAATTGACATTGTTATAAGCCAATATTACTTCAATTTTTAATATAATTTTTATTTTTTAATTTGATTGCACATGTACATATTTTTCACATCATCATCTAGAATTTTTTTTTAAGTTAGAACTTTTTGTTAATTAAAAGACACCTTGAAGGAAGTAATAAGTCAAATTACAAACTGGGGAAGATGCTTACAAAACATTGAACTAAGAGGAATAATATCAAACACACATGAAAAACTTTTGTAGGCCGGGCACGGTGGCTCGTGCCTGTAAGCTTCAGCCTATGAAGCAGCCGGGGCTTAGGGATCGCGGTTCGAGTCCCGCCTGGGGCGCATAGCGAGACCTAGTTCCAAAAAAATAGCTGGGTGTGGTGGCCCGCGCCTGTCATCCCAGCTACCTGGGAAGCTGAGGCTGGGGATTGCTTGAGTCTGTGGTACCCCGGGCAACGAGAGCCTGCGGTTCCACGGACAAAAATAGCGAGACTTCGTCTCAAAAAAAAAAAAAAGAAAAAAAAAAGATGCCATTTGGTTAATACATGTGACAAAGTCCAACAAAATTCAAGTACTTCTGAAGTCATAAATGCAGAGAACTCACACAAGGTTGGGCAGGGTACGTGGTTCCAACACATTGGAGAAGCTTCCAGAGTCCCCGAGCATGTCAGAGACCATGATGGCACCCCGGAGTCCCTGACAGAGAAATGCATGCTCCTGCCTCTTGGGCCAGAGTCCTGGTGCGTGAGCTTTGCCTTTGGGCCAGTCACCTCGAGGAGGCAGGAGGAGGAAGAATGGAGGAAGCTTGGGAGTGTCTGGGCCACTGTAGCAGAACTAGGTGATTAAAACAACAAAAACTGATTTTCTCAGTCCTGAAGGTGAGAAGTCTGAGATGGGGACGTGGTGAGGTTTATTCCTCTGGAAGCTTAGAGGGAGAATGTGCCTCAAGCCTCTCTCCCAGCCTCCTGGGGCTGCTGGCTGTTCCTACTTGGTTTATAATACATAAGGCCAATCTTTGTCTCTGTCCTCATGGGATCCTCGTCACTCTCTAGGATTCTCTCTTCTTTCTCTTATCAGGATACTCATCATTGGATTTAGGGCTTATCCTAGTCTTGGATGATCTCATCTGGAGGTCTTACCTTTATTACTCCTCCAGAGCCCACACACTGCCACTCTGGACCGAGAGACAGGAGCATGATTTCTCTGTCAGGGACTCAGGGGTGTGCCATCATGGTCTCTGACACGCTGGGGAACTCTGGAAACTTCTCCAGTGTGTTGGAACCATGTACCCTCCCCAACCTTGTGTGAGTTCTCTGCACTTATGACCTCAGAAGCACTTGAAATTGTTGGAATTTGTCACATGTGTCAACCAAATGGCATTTAATTGGTGTTTTGATTTGCATTTCCAAATAAGGTCCAATTCAATGGTTGAATGTTTTTGGAGGACACCGTTCAGCCCACCACAGGGAGACCCCTGATCCTAAGCCCATACTCTAACACAGGGATCACCCATCAACCTGAGGTTCAAAGACCATACCCCAAAAGTTTCCATTCTTGTTTCCCTCTGTGTCCCCAGACTCTGACCAGAACCCATCACCTGGCAGGCGGGAGGTCATGATGGACCTGAAGTTAGTGGAACTGGACTCCAGAAAGCTGAGGTTCAAACCACCCACCCTTCAGACCAGTAATTTGGCCTGTCTATGCCTCAGTTTCCTGATCTATAAAATAGAGCTGGTAATACCTCTTTGGTCACCCCAAAATATGTCTACACAAAACCTTAGAATGTCACCTAAAAGGGTCTGGTATAGCAGAGGAATCTCTATAAAACAGGGTAGTCCCAACTTAATGATGGGTGGGGCCAAGCAGCCAGGTGAGGCTATTTAACAAGGAAGGCAAGTGGGTTCAAGGGGAGACACAGAGGGAGACACGGAGAGACACGTGGAGAAGGAGAATGCGCTTCTCAGCCTTGGACTTGCACCAAGGACTTTGGAGACATGGAAGGAAACACGTGGAGGAGAGACATGTAGAGACAGTTGGTGGAGACGTGGGTGAGACATGTGTGAGGAGGCTAATAATGGCGACCATTGTCTTGGTTTGTGCTTTGATTTTGCTCCTTTTGTCCCACACTTGCCTGGCTCCTTCTAGCTCTTTTCTGTGGTTCCCTGGCAGAAGGTGCCTCAGAGTTACAGTAGGCTTTGGGGTCTCAGGAGTCCTGCTTTGGGCCATCCAGCCTGGCTGGACATTTACACATGATGTCTTGGGTAATTGCAGGTGTTTCATTGTATCATCCTTTCTTCTCTCTTCTCACTAAATTCTTTTTTTTTCACAAGTGTAAACTTTTATTTCAATTATTCCTTATATCTCTTGACGTAAAGGAAAGGTATAAAAATGCTTATGATTGACAGTAGCAGGAGCAATTCAATAATATTTAATCTGCTTATTCTTTAAAATATATGCCTTTAACGAAACCAGAATATAAGATTCTATTTTACTATCTATTGTCATCCTTTTAAACAGATAAGGAAAGTATACAGGAGTTATATGACAATTTAAAAATTTTTTAAATTGATTGCACATATATGTATTTGACAATTTCTAATAGAGGCATTAAAAATGTGCTTTAAAAATTACTTTTTAAAGCCGGGCACGGTGGCTTGTGCCTGTAAGCTTCAGCCTATGAAGCGGCCGGGGCTAGGGATCGCGGTTTGAGTCCCACCTGGGGCCCATAGTGAGACCTAGTTCCAAAAAAATAGCTGGGCATGGTGGCGCGTGCCTGTAATCCCAGCTACCTGGGAAGCTGAGGCTGGGGATTGCTTGAGTCTGTGGTACTCTGGGCGAGAGCCTGCAGTTCCATGGGCAAAAATAGTGAGACCTAGTCTCAAAAAAAAAAAAATTACTTTTTAGATATTGTAATTGATAGTCAAGCCACAAACTTATTACTGGCTCTTTATTTTTTTTTAATTTTTTTTATTTGAAAAAATTCATTTTATTGATTTGTCACATTTGTGCATTAATTGATCCCTCCTCCCCCCTCTGTATCCCCCCTCTGTATCCCCCTCCAGTCATTCCATCTCCCATTTTTCTGCGATTTGTTCATTGGATAAGTTGATGCTCAGTTGTTCGTTGTTTTCTCACTAAATTCTATTCAAGCTCTTTGACACTAAGCCTCCTTTGTCTCTGTGTGCAGATCGCCAGAACTTTGTGGGGGTGCCAGTTAAGGGGGTCCCAGGGCACCCCTTGGTTTACTGGCTAACATTTGCAGGAATAATTAGACAAGAGCATCATGGGTTAGGATGAACTTTAATCCAACGTCAGTTGACCTTATCAGAGACAGAAGAGGAGAAGACAGAGACAGAGGAGACGATGTGGAGATGGAGGCAGAGATTAAGCCACTGGACAGCAGTCACCAGCAGTCACCTCAAGAACCTGGGGTGGGTTTTCATCCTTCAGAAGGAGCTGACCTGCCTGCAGCTTGACCCCAGACTTCTAGCCTCAGAGTTGTCAGGGCATCAGTCTTTGCTATGATCTAAGCCCCAGGTGTCATTTGTGGTCACCTGTGGCAGCAGCCAACCACAGGAAAACTCATGCATTTTTCGGCCATCCTCAGCCCAAATATGACTAGTACAGTGTGATATTCTGAAAGGAGAGACCACATTCACATCACTTTAGTTATAGTATGTTACAATAATAGTTCTATTGTATCATTATTATCATTATTCTCTATCTGTGCTTAATTGATAAACTTTATCATAGATGTATTTGTCTAGGAAATAATTATAGTCTATGTCAGGTTCTGCACTATCCATGGTTTCAGGAATCCATTGGGGATTTCCCCAATGAACCCCCACAGTTGCGGGAGGGGGGGGACTGCCATATGTGCCCTTGGAGATTCAATGTGGTAATACAGCAAAGCAGGAGGTATCAGCTGTCTGTTGCATGGGTGGTCAAAGCTGGGTGGGAGTGAGGACTCAGCCTAGACTAGCCAGAGGGGGCTCAGACCCCAGATCATCTACCACCCCCAGGCATTCTCCCTCCTACCAAGCCAGTTGGTTATTTAGGTTGTTTTCCTGTTTGGTCTTACAGACACTAGCCCTGCCCATGTTAAGCCAACCTGTGGGGCTGCGGAAAGCGGTTGGAGCCAGACATTATTTGCAAATCAAAACCAGGCCTTCAACTTTGGTTACCCACTTGTGAAACCGGCTGCCACACCGTTCCTCCCTCTGAGAAAGTTCCCCAAAGAGGCTAGGTGGAAGGAGGACTGACTCTAGTCCTCCCTGGTTTCCCTGTCTGTGACTAGGAGACACGGCAGCTGGGGCGGGGGTTATTGTGGGGGAGAGCTTGGGCTCCTGGCCAGAGTGATTGAGACTGGGAGTGCTGAGTGAGTAATTTCACTGATCTGAGTTTCCATTTGCCTATATGTGAATTAGTGAGAAACACAGGCCTCCCCTAAGTCTGTCTCATGAGGTCACTTCATGCCTTTGGGGGGCTAGAATCAAATCTCACCTTTGAGATCCTACCAGGGTGTCCTATTGCTTTTAAGGTAAAGACTGACAATCTCCTGATGACCCCCATGGTCCTGTGAGGCCCAACCTAGTTGCCCTCCCAACCTCATCTTTCTCCATCACTTTCTAGCAGACCAACCAGTTCTTTCCCACTGCCTCAGCACCAGCACCTTCTCCTCCAAAAAACCTCCATGATTCCCCAATCTGGGAAGACCTTTCTCCTGCCAGGTGCCCACTGTCCATCTCCCTCCCTGCCCCCAGAGCACAAGTTGCAAAAGGGCAAGGACATGTCTTGATTTTCTCCAACTCTGTTCCTGGTGCCCAGCCCAGGGCCTAGTACACAATAAGTGCATGGTTCATGATTCTTACTATCATTGTGATGATTGGTGAGCACACTGATTAAGTATATTGACTTGATGCTGCCATGAACAAAATACAGACCTCTGATGCCGGGGCAGGGGGGAGTGGACAGGTATGACTTTTGACCTGATACTGGCAGGAAGTTGGGTTGATGTACTGTGACTTGGGGAAGATGTGGTTCAGCAGGATACATACCTGGTGCAAAGGTCCTGCTGTAAGCGAATTTCAAGGAGGCTGATGTGGCTTTGGGGTAGGGCTGGGGAAATAAAAGGGCAGCAAGATCAAGTAGGACCCTGTGGCCAAGGAAAAAGACTTGGGCCTTTATCCTGAGAGAGGGCCATGAGGTTCTGGAGAAAGGTAGGATGAGTTTGATTGCAGTCGTCATGGTGGGGAGAGTCTGTGGGGGTGAGAACAGAAGTGAGGAGACCAGGGAGGTGGGTCTGCACTTATCCCAGGCATGATGGTGGGGTTGGGCCCATGGTGAGAAGGGTCGCAGACAGGAACACTTCATAGGACAGGGGCTCAAGAGACTCAAGGATGCTTATTGGAGCTTCTTTCACTGGAGAAGGGGTAAACTGACCTGGGGCAGAGGGGAAGAGATCTGGATAAAGGGACAGGGGGAAAGGTAGGAAGTTAAAATGTACCTGGATTCAGGCAAGGAGGGAGGGAACTCGAGTCCCCCTCCCACCCCTCCCTGAGTCACCAAGACGGGGGGCTTCCTCTTAATGCAACCACCGTCCCTTTGCCTTTTTGTTTCTTTGATTTTATCTCTACAATTTCAGTTCTTATCAGAGGGTGGAGACTTCCGTTCACGGTTCATGGACTCCCTGGACAAGCTGAGAACTGGGTGCTGTTTGCAGTTGGGCAAACTGAGCCTGAGAGAGGCAGGGCAGGTGTCCAAGTCGATGAGCAGACGAGGTGGGATTCAAGACCCAGACATTTGACTCCAGACCCATTTCTGGACTGCACTCTGCTTGGGGGGACATGTCATGGAAGGTCCCATCTAGAACATTCCCTGCGGTTCCTGACAATGGATAAGAACTGGATGGGAACCCTCTGGTGTAGTGAGAATCCTGGGGAAGATTTCTCTGGTTCTGTGTCCTGTACTTCTGGAATTGTCCACCATGATTTGTTCATACACAGGAGCCTGTGCAAGCAGTGTCCAAGGTCCCTGCTTGGTGTGGTGGTGGGGGGGTTGGTTGGAAAGGTATCCCCACAGAGATACCCAGGTAATAGGGGATCCTGAAGAAGAGGCCCTCAGACTGAGAAGCCCTTTGACTCTTCCTCTCCAGGATAATGGGAGCCACTGAGGGAAGGCGAAGAGGAGCTGTGAGGCTTTCTGACCGCAGAGACTCCCTGGACCCCGGACTGAACCTCACACCTCACTTGGTTCCCATTTCCAGTTGGTACGAGGCAGCCGCCAAGGCCACTGGGCTTCCCGCCAGCCTGGGCTCTGGGAAGCCAGCTGCAGGGGTGGAGCGTCACCACCCAGCCTGTCGGTAGATCCATCAGCGCTGACTAACTGTGGGGCATGAGGCAGCCTGGAGATAGCAGGCAGGAAGGGAGCTGGGCAGCTGAACCAGGTGACAGTGATGCCACTGGGCTAGAGACTCCAAATGGGGTTCAATGACACAGATCTCAGGCTCCCCATCTAAAAAGCCCGGACCTGTGTCCCCTGTGGGCTGGTGTGTACTGAGCTGCCGGACTTGCAGGACTAGGGGACTCTCATGTGACTGGGCTGTCCAGGTAAGGAGAAGGGCCCAAGGGTGCCAGAGCCATGGAGGCCCCTGTCAGGGTGTCAGGGGAGGTGGGGTCCGGACTTGTTGTCGGGGACCTGGGTCTACTTGGTTGGTACAGAGGGAGACAAGAGAGATAGAGATGGGAAGAAAGATCAAGACAGGGAGAGACAGAGAGATGAGATTAGGAAAGAGACAGAAAGAGATAAGACAAAGAGATGAGACTGGAGAAAAACAAGACTATTGAATATGAGACAGGAAGAGAAAGTAGGAGAGTGTACAGGCTCCCCACACAGCAAACCGGGAAGTTAAGGCACTAGATAAGCCCCTCCCAAATCTCCGGGTGCTCGGGGCAAATTCTTAATACTAATGTGGATGATGTTAGAGATGGTTTCTCTCTGTGGGCGCCGCTCTGCCTTACTGTACACACACACTCATACACAGCCAAGGTGCAGACTCCAGCAGGGGTGAGCCTCCCCTCCCTCACCCTTCCCCCAGCAGCCCAGGAGCATGTTTTTCTTCCTGCTCTGGGGTGTTTTGGTTTCAGAGCAGGCGGTTTCCACCGGGCAGGGGCTGCCCAGGGTGGGATCAGAGCCAGGCGCAGCTCTGAGGCGGGGCAGGACAACAAGGTGTCACCTCTGCCCTTGCCTCAACATGAACATGGGATGGGACTGTTTGTCCAACCTGGGAAGGGGACCCTGTGTGCTGGCACCCCCGACCTACGGTCATTGAGATGTGGCTCTGTAGGGCTAGGATCAATAACTCTGGGCAGGGTTCCCCGCATCCCTGGCAAGATTCCTGCTCTCCATTATTAAATACAGATGGAATGCTGGGCATGGTGGCTCGTGCCTGTAAGCTTCAGCCTATGAAGCAGCCAGGGCTAGGGATCGCGGTTCGAGTCCCGCCTGGGGCCCGTAGGGAGACCTAGTTCCAAAAAAAAAAAAAAAAAATAGCTGGGCGTGGTGGCGCGCGCCTGTAATCCCAGCTCCTGGGAAGCTGAGGCTGGGGATTGATTGCTTGAGTCCCGGGCAATGACAGCCTGAGGTTCCATGGGCAAAAAATAGCAAGACCTAGCCTCAAAAACAAACAAACAAACAAACAAACAAACAAATAAATACAGACAGATGGAGTGACTGCCCCAAGCCTCCTGTGGCTACAGTGGATGCAGGTACTCAGCCCATAGGGGACAGAAAAGGGAGGGGTCAGAGGAAAGGGCTGGGGGTGGGGGCTTGGGACATGGAAGACTAGGAGAATTCTCAGCATATACAATGCCTGAAGGACAAGCAAAGTAGATAACCTGAACTCCATCCAGTTTACTTCTTTGACAAAAAAAAAACCAAACCAAAAAACATGCTTAAAAGAAGGAGAAAACAACCCACTCACAAAGTCAGAGAGAATATTTGCAAATCACATACCAGACAAGGATGGACATCTAGCATATATAAATAACACTCACAATTCAATAATAAAAGGATAAATAACCCAATTTAAAATGCCCTAAGTTTTCAAGTAGACATTTCTCCCAAGAAGGTAAACAAATAGCCTACCAGGCATGTGAAAAGATGTTCAACATTGTTCATCACCAGGGAAACATGAATTAAAGTATGCCGAGCCATCCCTCAACTATTGTGGGATGGGTGCACTGAAAAAAAAAAGGGAGATAACTGTTGTTGATATGAAATTCTCGTGCACTGCTAGTAGGCACATGAAATGTGCAGTCACTTGGAAAGACAATGTCAGTTCCTCGAAAAGTTAAACTCCAGGTTACAACATGATTCAACAATCTTGCTCCTAGTTTTATATAGCAAGGGAATTGAAGATAGGTGTTCACACCAAAACTTGTACAACCTATTCATGATTCAAAATAGTCAAAGGTAGAATGAACCCACATCTGCACCAAGGAATGAATGGATAAACTGTCTGTGCCAGGTAATGATGTTTCTATCAGTGATAGACCTCAGGTATGACAGTGGGCTACATAAACTGTATACTGTAAATAGAAGGCTTGCCATCTCGATTTGTGTAATTGCACTCTGTGACAATCACACAGGATGAAATCACCCAATGATGCATTTCTCAGGAGGTGTCCCCAATGTAAAACAATGCACAACTCTAATAACCCATTCATAGAGTGGAATATTACTCAACCATAAAAAAGGAGTGACACACTGACATACGCACTGCAATACAGGTGAGACTCAAATACAAAGTTGAATTTCTTTTACCAAATCATGGACACAAAAGGCCACTGATTCCACTGATATGAAATGTCCAGAACAGGCAAATCCACAGACAGCAGATAAGTGCTTGTCAGGGGCTGGAGGAAGGGAATGGAGAGTGACTGCACAGGGGATAGCGTCTCCTACTAGGGTGAAGGAATGTTCTGGAACTAGATAGAGGTGGTGGTTGCAAAATACAGTGTATGTGGTAATTGCCATGGGAATTAATTGTTCACTTTTAAAAGACAATTGTGTAGAACATGAATAAATCTAGAAAACAAAGCAAGACGGAGAAAGAGGAATGGGAAAAGGCACAGAGTTGGAGAAGGGCATTCCTGGTCAAGGGCCTCACATCTGGGGGCCCAGCAGTGAAGTGGGTGAGGCCTTGTCAGAATTTCTCTGTATTACGTCCCACAGTCCCAGAGCCCCCAGAGGCCCTTGATACGCCAACCTCACTATCGTGGTATCATGACTAAGTTTAAAAACTAAACCCCCTCACCCAGCAAGCACACATTTGGGAGGCTTGACTGGATAAAGGGAGTGAATGGGGCTGCCATGGGAGCTATGCCAATAAGCTGATGCGGTCACCCTATCCAATCAGTGAGGTTAAGAGTAGAACTTCAGGATCCTCAGTCTTCCTGTCTTACCCACTGCTCCTCTCAGCAGCGTATTTCAATAAATCTGCCCTTTTTCTTCTTCACTCTGTCTCTGATGAAGTCTTTCACCCCTGCACCTCTGGGTTACACTCCATTCTCTCCTGCAGCACCCTTTTCTTTCTGAAGAAAAAAAAAAAGCATTTCTTTCTGACCAAACTCAGGGAGACAGAGGAGGGAGATATCTGATTAGGTAAGTTGAGGCAGCCTCCATATTGGAGATGACTTACTGATCACAGTGAGAGCTGTGGTGAAGGAAGTCAGATTAAGAGAGACAGAGGAAAGGGGCCAAAAAAGGACAAGGATTCTGGAGAGCCACCTCTCTATTTTACAGTCTGAACACTGAGGCCAATAAGGTTGAATCAATTGTGTCGAATAAATGGCAGCAGAAAGAACCTTTGAACACCTAAAAATGAGGATTGGGCCCTCCTACTCCAGGAATTTTCCCTTTGCAAGCCAAGAACAAAATCTGCAGCCCTCTGCGAGGTACGGTCTCTCACTCCCTACTCCCCACCAGTCACACCTACTTCAGGGCCTTTGTCCTTACATTCCATTTGACCATCTTGGTGAAAATACCACCTCTGCTGGGAGTGGTGGCACACGCTTGCTGTCCAAGCGCGGGGAGGCAAGAGGCTTAGGATCGCTTGAGTTTGCGGGTTCGAGACAACCCTGAGCAACATAGTGAAACCTGGTCTCAAAAAGACATGGCAGGCACCTGTAATCGCAGCTACCTGGGAGACTGAGGCTGGGGATCGCTTGAGTCCGTGGTACCCTGGGCAACTTGAGTCTGTGATTCCCCAGGCAACATAGCGAGACCTAGTCTTAAAAAAACAAAAACAAAACACCACCTCTTCCAGGAAGCTGTTTTCATCCCACCCCACCCCCTTGTCACACTTTCTCTTGTCAGTTTCCCAGGTTTACTGTAACTCTTGATGTTAAGATTAGATTAACATCTACCTTCCCTGTACAAACAGAAGCCCCCCCCTAACAGGACCAGTTCTGACCTTGGTATATGGTAGGTGCTCACTCTAGACCTCTGAATCAGTGGATGAATGTAGCCGTGGAGTGGGGCTAGACCACTGTGCTGACTCCTAGTGTTGCTGGGAGAAAGTAGAGGGTCCACATTCCGAGAACCCCCAGAGCACACATCCCGACCCTGCTATGCCAGGCTGCCCACTGAGGCGGCACCCCTAACAGGTGCTCCATCCTCTCACACAGGCAGCAGGCTGCAAAGAGGAGCCCCCAGGGGGTCATTTCCCAACAACAGAAACAAAAGTCAGAGCGGTCTTGACAAAATGAGAACCTGACTGAAAAATTGCAGGATGGTGGGTTACGGGAATGATGGTGGGTTACGGGAATGATGGTGGGTTACGGGAATGGCTTGCACCGGATGGCATCAGGGTCCCGTTTCTGTGCAGTGTTCTGTTCTTCCTGCAGGCTTTTCTTCCAGGCAGCTCAGCCTTCCCCCAGTGGAAACAGGCTGTCCATTTT
>PVHY01019158.1:13094-27975 GCA_004024945.1 Uropsilus gracilis
GGGGGGGGGGGGGGGGGGTTAGTTCTGAGCCCCTGAGGTTTCAGGTCACTCAGGCCTTTCTGGTGAGACTACTGACTCCGTATCTCCTCCTGTCTGACCCCTTGGCCCTGTCATTATCCCAGTGTCCCGGGGCTGGGACCCAACCCTCAGTAATGAGGTCTGACCCTCCGGGAAGGACAGGCCCAATGCAAGGCAGGATCTGAGCAAGAGCTTCTTAGGTGGCAGACCTAAGAAGGGCGTGTTCCTGGAGTGGCAAGCCGTCACTGAAGCTGGAACTCCCAGTCAGGGTTTCTCCCCCACCATGTGTACATGTAGAGGGGGAACCCAAGGCCCCCCAAATGGGCAGACCTGGGCCTCTTACCTCCTGTACTTAAAGGTTATCTGACCTCCCTCGCCCACAAAATTCAATGATTTTGGATTTTAAGCCACGCCTGCCCCCACCACCCTCTGCCCTCCCCCGCCCCTCCCCAACATACCGCCCCCGTTTAAAACCAGAACAGTCTGTTTGGCAAACACTGTGGAGGTGGGAAGGGGCGGGCGGCCTGAACAGGGAGACATGCGCCGCTGCTGCCACCTGGTGGCTTCAGGGTTGGGGAAATCCGGGACTCTTGGATAAAGGATGGGAGGCGGGGAAACCAGAAGGCGCGTTTAGGTGGGAGTGTGCGCTGAACCCTCACCCCCATCCACTTGCACGGTCTCAGAGGAGGAGAAGGAAGAACTTTAGGTTCTGACAGCAGACCTACCCTTGGGAGGGAGGGGCTGGGGGGGACAAGTAAGGTTCCTGCAACTGGAGGGACCCCCAACCCTGCACCTCTTTGACCATCCCTTCCTCTGCTCAGTGCAGACTTTGCAGAGTTCTGGTGACCATCCAGCCTTGGTCTCCCAGAGACGGTGCTCCTGGATCTCCCAGAGGGAGAAATTAATTAATAAGTGCGTGCAGAATGAAGGAACTCATGAATTTTTCAGACTCCTATTTGGGGATTTTGAGCAGGACACACAGGCTCCAGTCAGGATATCCCAGAGGAGGCTCATTTGTTAAGCCTTAGATGTCCCAAAAGCTCTGTAAGGTCAGCATTATCATCATCCCCACTTCATAGCAGAGCAGACCGAGAGGTAGAGAGACCCTCTCCCCCAAATGCTTAGAGCCCAGCTGTTCTCCCCTCATCTAGATCCTCCTAACTTGGAGCGCCCGCAGTGCAGTGGGGAACCATGCACCCAGAATCCCCATCCAGGGTTCCTAGGACAGGATGCCCAGCCCAGCGCCCTGTGGGTCCCGAGCTCCACTTGGGTTCTGCTCCAGTCTCCTCCCACCCCAGACAGGCCAATGACGGTTCCTGTCCCAGCCTCGAGGATATCAGGACTAGGCTGGGTGTGACAGCTTCGGTTTCTTGGCAGTTTCTAGAGTTCCAGCCACTTGATGTCGAAACAGGTGCTGGAGGGGAGGGGTGGGGTAGGCTTGGGAGACAGTGGTGCCAGATCCTGGGGATGGGGAGGTGCCAGGCCGCTTGGCCTGGGTTTCACTCCTGCCAGTGCTGTGCGGTGTGGCTTCAGGCTAGCCGCTGGCCAACTTTGATCCTCAGTGGTCACATCTGTGAAACAGGACAGCCGCCTTCCTCTGGAGGCAGATGGGAGATTCAGAGCCTCGTGCTGGAAGAGTAGGGTGGTTATGCAATATGCACTGAATAACCAGCTGCTGTGATTTTGGAGGGGGTGGTTGTTTCCATTTCTCCCTCAAGCTTCCATTTCCATGCTCCCAGGGCCACCAGACCTGGGGCTCTGCGTCTGGTCTCCCAGGAGCAGTGGGAGTGCCACTGCTTGAGCAGGGCTGCCTTCCAGATCTTCCTGCTGACCAGCCTCCAGGTGTCCTGGCACCTGCTTCCCATTCTCCAAGGGCAACTCAAGGTCAAAGATGGGTTCCGGGGCGCTCTGAGGCAGCTCTGTCTTCTTGAGAGACTTGGGTGTGTCCAGGTCAGCCCCCTCGCCTTTGTCCCAGGACAAGTTCACCACCAAGGTTTCTTGGGGGGACACCTCCTCCAGGAAGTCTGTGGGGCTGGTCCAAAGCCACTCCTGGAGAAAGAGGGTAAAACAGAGACTGTAGGTGGGGCCCGATTTCCCATCCACACAAGCATGGGATGAACCAGGTCCCTCTGACGAAATTCTCTAGATCCTGAAACTGACTCAATGGTCCCTCTTCTGCCCCTCTTTGGACAGGTCCCCCACTGTCCCTCCTCCTCTCACAGCTGATGTGGCTTGACAGGGCAGTGGTCCTAACCCCGACCCTAGGAATGGGCATGTGAGCCCACCCCCTTGGTGACGGTGCTGAGACTTTTGCTCCAGCTGGTCAGGAAAATAGACATGACACCTTGCTTCCACTGGGGGAGCCCGAGTCTGCCTAGGGGAGATGCCTGCAGGGAGAGCAGAGAACTGTAACTTTTGTCCCTGGGTCTAGCCATGTCTGAAGCCCACCACTCTGGGATTTTTCTTTTCTTTTCTTTTCTTTTTTTTTGTTGAGACTAGGTCTCGCTATTTACGCCCGTGGAACCGCAGGCTCTCGTTGCCCGGGGTACCACAGACTCAAGCAATCCCCGGCCTCAGCTTCCCAGGTAGCTGGGATTACAGGTGCGTACCACCATGCCCAGCTATTTTTTGGAACTAGGTCTCACTACGGGCCCCAGGCAGATCTCGAACCGCGATCCCTAGCCCCAGCCGTTTCATAGGCTGAAGCTTACAGGCACAAGCCACCATGCCCGGCTGCTCTGGGATTTTTCCATCAGGTTTCTTGATGATAGAAGCCACCTTGAGGTTTGTTTCTACCGAAGAAATGGACCACCAGAGGTTCCCTTTGGGGCCTTTGTTCACCTGTCTGTAAAGCACGACAGTGTTTTTTGAACCCCTGACTCCATGGATTGGGTTGGATAAGTGAGTGAATGCATGGCCATTACTGAGTAGAGCCCTGATCCAATAAACAGGATTTGGAATCAGAAAAGGGTCCTTACCTGCTTCCACTGGATTCCAGGGAATTTGACTGCAGAACTGGCACAGGGTGTGGGGAGGAGTGGGCACAGGCACCGTGCTGCCCTGGAAGGGAAGGAATCAGTCAGGAGCAGTGCTTCTATCTGTCCTCACTTTTTAATTGTTCTGATGTATTGCTCTCATCTCCATTAAGTTATAAAGGGAGTGAAGATGTGGACTGGGGGACGGGTGCTGGGATCTGGCAAGCCCAAGTTCAAATTCCAGTTCTGCCCCCATTGACATCTGAGCCTCAGTTTTCTCATCGGTGAATACAGATGCCTACTTGCTGCACCACTGCTGTACAGAGCATGGTGGGTGCAAATTACCTGTTAAGACCGAGGTAGCCAAGGACTCCCAGAAGAAAGATGCTCAGGAAGCTCCCGAGAGACACCAGGAAGATGGACAATGTGGAAACCTGGACTTCTGGGGACAGAAGAGGTTGGTTTGGGAGAGATCACCTACTGCTTCTTGGCGGGGAGTGAGTAGGGAGAGCCAGGCCCTCCACTAACGTGGGGGTACATACAACTATGAAAAGGGTCCAACATTCTCGGACCGTGTGGTTTGTTACAACCAATTGCTAATGCAATTAAATTGTTCACCAAAGAACCCCTCTGACCCTACCATCTTCAATTTCCATGTTCACTATTGCCCTAGTTCTAGCCCTCCCCGGGATCTCACAATGTGAATCCCTTTACCAATGCCCGGCCCCTCAGTGCCTCAGTTTCCTCATCTGGGTAGTCACATGTTTGGTGACCTTGGGACCAAGCCTTGGCTAACTTTACGTGCTCAGAACACTGGCTTCACTCACTGCCACATCTGGTCCCTACGGCTGCTCCTCTGAACTCTGGACCCTGTGCCCGCCTCACTGGTTCTCTCAGGAGTAGACTTCACTGAAAGGACAACAGATAGTGCTGTTGGTAAGAACAGGGACCATTTGGTCTCCAGATCTCTCAGGGTTACACATCCCAAGACAATGGAGTCTCATCTTTATCTGTGTGACTAGAAGTATGCATTCATTCATTCATTCATTCATTCACTCATTCACTCAATAAATAGCCACTATGTTCTCTCCTCCACCCCAGGCTCTTCCAGGCTAGGGGAGACAGAGCAAGACACAGACTTCCCTGTGATATCAGACCTAGGAAGAGGGTACAGTTGGGGAGGGCCCAGAGGAAAACATTAAAGGCTTCATGAATGAGGGAGCTTTGGAGTAGAGTTTTGTTTGTTTTGGGGTTTTTTTTGTTTGTTTGTTTGTTTTTGGAGACTAGGTCTTGCTATTTTTGCCCGTGGAACCGCAGGCTCTCGTTGCCCGGGGTACCACAGACTCAAGCAATCCCCAGCCTCAGCTTCCCAGGTAGCTGGGATTACAGGCGCACACCACCACACCCAGCTATTCTTTTTTGGAACTAGGTCTCGCTACAAGCCCCAGGTGGGACTCAAACTGCAATCCCTAGCTCCAGCCACTTCATAGGCTGAAGCTTACAGGCACGAGCCACCGTGCCCAGCCTTGGAGTAGAGTTTTGAAGGATGAATAAGAGTTTGCCAACAGGGAGAACTAACACTAAAGGCAGAGAACCTTGCGTGGGCATGGCTCCCATTGGAGCATGAGTGGCTGGTGAGGGAGATGAGGCAGGTTTGACTGGGACTTTCTCCTGAAGGAGGAAGACCAAGAAGCTTGAGGGCCAGGGCAGAGTTGTTTGAAGCCCACCCACTAGGGCAGTGTGTGTTGGGTAAACACATTCCCCATCCCCACTCACGGATGCTGAAGCGCTGGGGTTGGCTCCAGGTGCCTCGAAGCCAAGCCGTTTCTGCTCGCACCTGCACGGTATAGGTTGCACCAGCCCTCAGACCCTGGAGAGTGGCATGGGTCTCTGTAGGTGCCACAGGCCAGTCTGCAACAAGGAGGCAGTCATAGGTCTAGGTACCCATTTTACTCCCCAGAGGTCAGCCGGCAGACGCTTATGGACATTTTTACTGAAAGCTCTTCTCTTAACCTACTGTCATCTCACACCTATTTGGAGGATTATTCTTCATTGAGATACTCAGTGAATGATATTATCTTCTCAACTTTCACCTCCTTTCCCTTCACTTACTCTTTGCATACTTCTAGCCACATGTCTCTTCCTCCCATCCCTGTGCAGGCACCAGGTTTGTTCCCACCACAGGGCCTTTCCCCTGATAGTTCCCCCCTCCTGCCTCACTCTTCCCCAAATACCCACATGGTTCCCTCCTCCTGGCCTTTAGGTCAAGGTCAGTGTTAATTTTGTCTGTCTTGCTCCCTCAGTGTTTCCAGCACTTGAATGCACATAAGGGACTCAGAGTAGGAGAACTGCATGGCTTCAGCAAGTAGAGTCACATGTCACTTACCCATGCCTTCTGAGAAATGCACTGGTAAGAGATTTTGTCATTGTCAAATGCCGTAGAGTTAGTTGCACAAACCAAATGGCATAACTTGCTACACACTCAGGCTGTAAAGGCACAGCCTAATGGGCCACCCATTTACATGAAGTCTGTGGTTGGCCAAAATGTTGTAAAGTGACATACGACTGTAAAGCATCCATAAAAATCCTTGCATGGAGAAAAGAGTCGTTGACAGTCATCCATCATATTATTTGTATATATTCAAGAGGACTATTTCTCAAAAGAAATTTGGGGGAGATGAGTGAATGTGATCAAATGGTCATTAGGTTTATCAGTCTTCAGAGATTTGACTTTTGGAAAATGGAGTCCTTTTAGCTGTGCCACCCTGAGTGAGTCACTGAACCCCACTCGGCCCCAGTCAAGGGGGTGACCTTGTGGGGCTGACCAAGCTGACAGCAAGAGATCTATGTCTTTGAAGCCAGAGCTTCCGCCTCCTTCAAGTATTCACCTCAGTGCAGCTATGAAGTTGGAGTAGGGGGTGGTCCTGTTGGCCTGGCCTACTGCTACTAGAAGTGGGTAGGTGAGACCCATAAGGCTGTTACCCAGCAGGGACAGTAGGGAGTGAGAGGAGGTGCCAGCCTACTGAGACCTGCTTTGTCTATCCTTGTTTCTTTCCCTGTGACAGGACATATATAACTGAGATTAAATCCAGGTTTAGTCACCCTTTGAGGAGGGGACTGTTTCTCTGTGCCTCAGTTTCTTCATCTGTGGAAAGGAGACACTCACCCAATCCCTGCATATCAAGTCACTGGTACAAAGAGCTGCCACCCACTCACGAGGTGGACTGTGACCACTCAACAGATGTCTGCCAGGCCCACTCGCTGAATCTAGCACTCTTATTCAAGGGTGGGGAAACCGAGGCCCAGAAAAGGGGAAAGAAAAAGAGAGAGAAAAGGCCACATGGCAAGAACATCCCTGCCCCCAACCTGACCTGCACTCCCTCACGTACCGGACACTTGGTTGCTGTCCTCATCCCAGTAGCGCACGATGTACCGTTTCAGGACCCCAGGACAAGTGCTCAACAGAGATGGTGCCCAGTGCACGTACACTGCACTGGAGCTGAAATTCTTCACTGATACATGCTGTGGGCTTCCGGCCCTCGAGGCTAGCACAGTGCACATGGCAGTTAACATCACTCTTCCCACACATCCAGCCCACTTCTCCAGGTACCCAGGTAACCCTGGACATGGGATCAATCGGGCAGGGGTTCTAATCCCTACCTCACCAGCCATCATTTTCCCACTCTAAGGCTCCATTTTCTTATCTATAAAACCAGGTAATGTGGCTTGGGAGTTAAGTAAGCTGATCTCTATGCTTATTGGCTTATTCCCTCCTCCTGATGCCCAAAGTCACTCCTGAATCCTCCTGGGACACCACTCTGCAGGTTTGGCCACTCACCATTGCCCCCAAAGTGATAGGTAGACAAGACGGTAGACCATGAGGTGAGCTTCTCCAGGTGTGCAGAGGCAAAAATGGTGATGCGGTAACAAACTTCCTGCCCTGTTTGGCTCCAGCTATGGGTTGCTGGGAGGATGAGCAAGGACAAGGCCAATAAGTAGAATGTTTCCACCTCTGCACTGTTGAGTGCAGTGCCATGAGCCAGGAACTCCAAGTGCACTCTTACTCATGCTTCAAAGACTTCGCACCCATGTCCCTCCTTCCCTGTGCCTCCCCCAACCCATCTCAATACCTTCAGCCAACCCTTACCCCATGGGGCAGGAGTTACCACTATTCAGGTCTGTCTTCTCAGATTGGGAGCTCTTTGAGTGTCAGGCTGAGGTGAAGTCTCCCTGGGACCCCAGCCAGGCTGAGGGCAGGAAGTGGGAGGTTGAGAAACTCCTTGGGTCATATAGTATTTTCCTTTTCCCTCCAGAGATCTCATTAATTTGCCACCAGCATCCTGATAGCTGCCACCTTCCCTGGTGTCGGTGGATGTTTACCAAACACCTTGGGATGTGAGACTCTACCTACCCGGGGCCAGCAGGCCTAGGGTTGAGTCCTAGCACTGCAGGATCCCAGCAAGAGGCTCTCAGACCTCTCTGGGAGGGAGGATCTGAGTCTCAGCCTTTCCCTAGCCTGTGACTCTGAGCAAGGGGCAAGACCTCTCTGAGCTTCAGACACCCCATCCTGTCATCCTGGGTCTGAGCCGATGAAAATCTCTAACACAGAAGAAGAGGCAAGACAAGTGGCATGTGATACCCATTCCATCAGGATCCCCCTCTTGGGGCTCAATCAGCGTGCAGGAAGGAAGGCTCTTGTTCTGGCGGTGGGGCTGCCACTCGATGCAGTACGTTGTGGCCTGGGCTGGGGCCGGCCAACGCAAGCTGGTCCCATCGGCACTGATGCTGATATTCAGGACTCCCAGTTCTGAAAGGAAGTAAGGGTGGCACCTCAGGACTACGACCTCACTCTGCCATTCACCCAAGGTTCCTATGGCCCCTGGCCTTCCCTTCCAGCTCTATCCCCACAGAGCCAGCTGGGAAAACCAAGCCCACAGAGAAGCAGCGAGGGACCGAGGTCACACAGCAAAGTGGAACTCAAGGGTAGACCGGCCTCCCCCACACCCGGGGGGCGGCTGTGTTGGAGCCAGACACAGAGGGAACAGCAGGGGCTGTGGAATGAGTTGAGTTCTTCCCTCTCCACCCCTGCCTGACTGTGGGCTCCCTGCCAAGACACCTCCATTACAGCTCCCTCTACTGCAATACTCCCCCACAGCTGGCGGGTGGCTCCCGCTCCTGCAGGTACCTGGCCACCCACCGGCTACCCACTGCCTCACCCAGCAGTGGGTGGGCATGCTGCAAAACAGACCCCCAGCCTGGCCAGGGTTCAGGGCCGTGGCCCATGTCCGACTCTTCACAGCAAGGACAGCTACAAAACTGTGAGGCAAGTGCTGCTTCCTGGTCTGGGGATGATGCTACCATTTATTATATTTTTTGAAAGCTAAACATTTCTTAAATTTTTATTCCTAGTACCACGACCACAATTTATAGGGCACTATTGCCTGATGTAATGGGAAGAAAAAGAAAAGGTACAACAGATGATAGATGCCAGGAACGTATATCCAGTCAACACTGCTTTGAGCTTATCAATAGCTACAATTTTTGGCGGGGCACGGTGGCTCGTGCCTGTAAGCTTCAGCCTATGAAGCGGCCGGGGCTTAGGGATCGCGGTTCGAGTCCCACCTAGGTCCTGTAGCAAGACCTAGTTCCAAAAAAATAGCTGGGCGTGGTGGTGTGCGCCTGTCATCCCAGCTACTTGGGAAACTGAGGATGGGGGTTGCTTGAGTCTGTGGTACCCTAGGTAACAAGAGCCTGCAGTCCCATGGGCAAAAATAGCGAAACCTAGTCTCAAAAAAAAAAAAATAGCTGCAATTTTTGCAAACTCTGACAGTCCTCAGCCAGATGGATTTCCTGCTTAAGCTGCAACTACTTTTCTGACTATGGACCATCGCAGCTTCTAAGGTGGATTTTTACAGTTCCTCTGAGAGATTAGGAAGGCCATCTCAAAGTAACCTGTGGCTTTCCTTACAACTGTCCCCCTCTCGTGGTAAGAACTAGAGCTCCTTTATGCCAAATTTTCAGAACCTTCTGATATCTACCACTTCTACCACCATTAGACCTGCCCAAGCTTCTTGCACTAAAACTAACCCCAGTTGTGAGTCCATAATTTGGTTGCTGTTGTCCATTATAATTCCCTAAATCATTGTACTTCCACAGCTCCACCACCAAAATTCTTCCTTCACTGTAAACATCATATGCCCCACTACCACCAGCACATCCACTACGAGCACATCCATATCCTGGTCCACCACCATCACAGCCAGGACCAGTACCACAACCAGGGCCACCACCACAGCCAGGACCATCACCACAGCCAGGACCACCACCATATTTGCCACCATCACCAATAAGCCCATGCTATCCACCATCACCTTCTCCATAGCCACTTCTGTTGCCACCACCTCTGCTGCTGCCACCAGGGTCCCTTTCCACACACTGAAGTTCACACCACCTCCAGAGTTCCCTCCACTACCTGTGAAGTTGCTAGCTCCACTTCCACGGCCTCCTTGGAATCCAGCAGACTGCATTTCTTTTTTTTTTTTTGAAACTGAGTCTTGCTATTTTTGCCCATGGAACCGCAGGCTCTCGTTGCCCGGGGTACCACGGACTCAAGCAATCCCCAGCCTCAGCTTCCCAGGTAGCTGGGATTACAGGCACATGCCACCATGCCGAGCTATTTTTTTGGAACTAGGTCTCGCTACAGGCCCCAGGCGGGACTCGAACCACGATCCCTAGCCCCAGCTGCTTCATAGGCTGAAGCTTACAGGCACGAGCCACCGTGCCCGGCCCAGCAGACTGCATTTCTGGCTGAGAAAAGACCCCTTTCACTTCACAATTATGCCCCCTAATAGCGAGGTATTTTACCCACCATGCTGTGATCACTAAAAGTTACTAAAACAAACCCCCCTTTTCCTCTCTGCCTGTCTTCCATTACTTCTGTGGTTTCAATCTTGCCTTACATTTCAGGCTAATCTCTCAAATTATATTCTCTGGCATCTTCTTTAATTCTACCCATCAAAAATTTATTCACCATTAAATAGACTTTGCAGAATTCTCTAGAAACAGCTCTCTTAGGTCCCACTACATGCTCATCAACCCAGCGAGGCCACTACCCACTGCCACACCCACCACTTTAACAGGAGAATAACCCATTCCATCAGGATGACCCATGAAATCAAAATCCCTGGGGTTTTTTGTTTGGGGGTCTCCACCACACAATTCTCAAGTGTGCCCCATTTCTCAAAACGTTCTCTCAGTTGATCATCTGTGGTTTCAAAGTTCAGACCATCAATGAACAGTTTTCTCAACAGCTCTTGTTTCCTAGCCCTCCATTCCAAAGCAGCTTCAGTTCTGCCAATTGAGTTCAATACACGTACAGCACTATCAGTGGACACTGACTGTATGCATTGACCAGTGCTGAGTGCTTCATAGAAATCACTTTCCTATGAACTGGGACCATAATCACTCCAATGACAAGGAAACAGACTTAGAGGAGAACTACTGGTCAAGGTCACATAAGGAGGCCAGGTTACCCTTTAGTCTGAACCTCGGTTGTGTCATCTCTGAAATGGTCCTCATTGTTGAGCCCTTTCCTCACAGGCTTACTTATGCTTAGCAGGGCCAGGACCAAGGGGAAATGAAGCAGACACTCATCTCAGACATGAAATGTAAGGAGGCACCAAAGAACTTGATCATAGAGATACATGCTGTTAGTGCAGTGTTTTGTTGGTTTCTTTTTCATCAAAATGAGTGGAAATATGTGATGGGCACTGGTTACAGTGGCCAAACTATGGAAATAGTTGGAATGTTCACCAACGGACAAACAGATCAGTAGAATACAGTAAATCCACACAGAGACGTGTTACTCCATTGTAGAAAGGAGTGAAACCCTGATGCTTGATATGGATGAACCTCAAAGTAGGATGCTGAGTGAGAGACGAGACACAAAAGGGAATACAGGAATGCAGTGTGTGACCCTGTATTGAGATGTTCATAGATAGACTGTTCAGATCTACAGACAGCATATTAGTAGTTATCAGTGTCTAGGGTTCACGGGGACAGAGGTGAGTGATTGTTCTAGAATGATATAAAGGTAGTGCTTGCACAAGATCAATATACCAAAGGCCACACTGAGCATTGATTAAATTTGCTATATGAATTTTACCTCAATAAATACACAGGTATATATATATAGATATATAGATATACATACATATATATGCATATATATCTATATATGTACACACAAATATATTTTGATTTTTCATTATATGTAAATAGTTCATATATGTATATACATATATAATAAACAAAATATCAGGATTTTAAATGAAGAAAGCATCGATTACTTTGCTCACCACACCTTAATGCTGGCCCTGGTCTCAATACAATTTTATTTGCAAAAGCAAGAGTTTGGCAATGATATATTTGGGCGTGCAACCCCAAGAACTAGGGAAACAAAAGTAAAAATAAACTAAAAAGGTTTTGTATCTCAAAAGAAACCAACACAAAGCTGAATAGGCAACCTACAGGATGGGAAAAGATATTCGCACATCACACATCTGATAAGTCATTAATTTCCAAAATATAAGAAGTATTTGCACAATCCAACCAACCAATAAACAAAAAAAAATGGTGGTCCAATCAAGAAATGAGCAAAAACTCTAAAAACACACTTCTCCAAAGAAGATCTCTTCTAGGTATTTACCCAAAGAATATGAAAACACTAATATATAGAGATTCGTAACTGCATTATCCACAGTTGCCAAGTCATGAAACTGATCTGAGTGTTCAGCAACAGACTAATAGACTGGATAAAGAAATCAGCGGATATCTACTAAATGAAATACTCTTCAGCTATCTATTTATTTGTTTGTTTGTTTGTTTGCTTGCTTGTTTATTTTTGAGACTAGGTCTTGTTATTTTTGCCCATGGAACCGCAGGCTCAGAGTTCCACAGACTCAAGCCCAGGGTACCACAGACTCAAGCAACCCCCAGCCTCAGTTTCCCAGGTAACTGGGATTACAGGCGCATGCCACCACACCCAGCTATTTTTTGGGGACTAGGTCTTGTTACGTGGCCCCTGCAGGACTCAAACCATGATCCTAGGCTGCCACCTACAGGCATGCGCCACCATGCCCGGCCCTATTCAGCTATTTAAAAGCGGTACCTTTGGGGTTGAAATAAATGAGCTTTAAGGTGATTATCCTAAGTGAAATAATTCAGAAAGTGAAAGATAGATATCAATGGTTTCACTTATCTGTGGAATATAAATAATAAAAAATATATACTAGCAAAGCACACCAAACGCAGTTCTTAGACTTTGTGAAAAATATACTGGTTGCCAGAGGAAATGGAAGGGAGGATGGCAGAGAGCAAAGAACAGTTTAAGATATTAGCAAGGGAACTTTGGTGGAGGGTGCGCAAAACATGCAAATATAGAGGAGTAAAAATGTAACCCCAGGCCGGGCATGGTGGTTCGTGCCAGTAAGTGGCAGCCTAGGAAGCCACAGCGGGGACCAGGGATCGCGATTCAAGTCCCGCCTGGGGCCCATAGCGAGACCTAATTCAAAAAATAGCTAGGCATGGTGGCGCACGCCTGTAATCCCAGCTACCTGAAAAGCTGAAGCTGGGGATTGTATGAGTCTGTGGTACCCCGGGCAATGTGAGCCTGCGGTTCCACAGGCAAAAATAGCAAGACCTAGTTTAAAAAAAAAAAAAATGTAACCCCAAAGTTATATAGCTATGCAAATGACTGAAGATTCAATAAATAAACAAAAGCAGGAAGTCAATCTGGGTTGCAGTTTGCCAGTAAGAATGGTTCCATATACTGCATATTTTATATATTCAACTTGTGCATCCTAAGTATTGATTTTTGACATACCCCCAAATTAAAGAGTTCTCCTCCAAGTCTAGCTAAGACTGAGAGGAGGTGCTCAGCTTCCCCAGACCCCCAGCAGCCCTCCCCAGCCGGAGCAGGTACCTGTGTGGGTTTGGGCAGGAATGTGCCATGTCTGATTGGGTCCTAAGCCATCCCAGGAGACAACAGTCACGTTGTAGGCAGCACCCGAGAGGTTGAATGCTTTCCCTAGGCAGAGGATCCTCTTGGCTGTGGCCTTGGCCTTGCACGGGCAGGACAACATGTTTAGGTGGACACGGTATGTCTTCCAGGGAGCCTCGGGGTTGTGACAGCCTTTTGGAAAATTAGGCTGAGGCAGCTGTTATAAGAGATGACTGATGAGGACCATGGGTGAACATCAGGGGCAGATGAACACGTACGTACTCATCCACAGGTTGCAGCCTATGATGTGTGACAAAATTTTTTAAAATAGTAAAATATGATGCTGGTAAGGCAGTTGGGCAGCCAACGTTGGTATCAAGTACACACTGGTTGTGGGGAGGGACATGGGTATAATTTGGAAAAACCCAAGAGTCAAGGAAAAAATACGTCCATCTTTGTACTTGAAGTCTGGAAAAATTTCCTAGTAAAACTAATTCACATTAAAGGAAACAGGGGGCCGGGCACGGTGGCTCATGCCTGTAAGTTTCAGCCTATGAAGTGGCTGGGGCTAGGGATCGCGGTTCGAGTCCTGCCTGGGGCCTGTAGCGAGACCTAATTCCAAAAAAATACCTGGGCGTGGTGGCGTGCACCTGTAATCCTAGCTACCTGGGGAGCTGAGGCTGGGGATTGCTTGAGTCTGCGGTACCCTGGGTAACAAGCGCCTGTGGTTCCACGGGCAAAAAATAGTGAGACCTAGTCTCAAAAAAAAAAAAAAAAAAAAAGGAAACAGGGAAAGAAAAGGCTTGGCTGTAGCTCTGTGGGGACAGGCCACTAGGGACCTGGTTGAGTAAATTTAGTGACATCAGTGGGTAAAATGTTTGGTGATTTTTGTCCCTGACTTGGACGAGAGACTTTCATTCTGTGCCTCAGTGTCCATATCTGTAAAACGGGGTAAGTTAAACAGTTCTTAATGAGTTGTTCGGGGGTTTCAAAGCAATTATCTCTCAGACCTCCAGAGTCACCTTTCTCCTAGTCTCCTGGTTTCTGTCTGAGACCCCATAATCCCCCATAATTCCCCTGGTAACAGTAGAGGGAACTTGTGAATTCCTGAGTTCAGTCCTATGTTTTCTCTGCTCCCATGTCCTCCATAACTCACTATTACCTTCTGTTCAAACCACCATCCACTTGGTCCTGCCACCTCCATGCCTCACCTCCTTCCATCTCCACGTGTACGCACATCCTTCAATCTCATGTTCCTTCTTCCCATCTCCAGGTCACCCCATACCCCTGTAACGAACAGTTACCTTTCCATTCAGAGTCAGCTGCCTCCTCCCATCTTGACCAAGGGGCTCCAGTGAGATGCTCAGGTTGAGCTGAGCAGGAGTTTCTGCAATGAAAACAGTAAGATAGCGATGCTGAGATGGGGTTCCTCTCCACATCTTGCAGATGCCAGATGGAGTCCTCCCTCCCCTCTTTCCCTCCCCTCCACTCCCTTGAAACACAGAATTACAGTGGGTTACTAAATCGTTTTCAGAATCTGAAAAACTTGGGGACTCATCACACAACAATGCTAATATATTTAACTTCATTAACTAGTGCCCTTGAAGTGGTCAAAATGATACAGTTTATGTTATGTGCTGTTTCTTTTTTAACCACAATTAGAAAAAAGCTGTGAGAAGAATTCCTGGAGTCTTTCCCAGCTGCTGTGCACTTGGGCAAGGAAGCCCCTCCCCGGAGCCAGCGCATCCAGCGCATCACGGCTTTGGAGTTGCCAGGACTCCAGCTTCCTGTGTCATTTGGGAAAACAGGCTTTTAAAACACAGTCATTTCATCTGTCAACTGCTTGTGCAGTTTTTTGTTTGTTTTTTTTTTTTTTTTTTTTTTTTTT
>PVHY01019159.1:0-27883 GCA_004024945.1 Uropsilus gracilis
TTGTTTTCATGTGTACTTTCCCGTTTATATTCATAGAGGCAGTAAACAAAATTCCCCCAAATTCTCAATTTTCAATCAATGGGAATAATTTTGGGTCATCATTGTAAACTGAATGGCAGGACATTTACAAAGAACAATAGAGGGAATGAAATGAGTCTTTCAGAAATGTGTCCTGAAGTTTACCAAGGAAATAGAACCTTTGACTTGAGTCCTCCTGTATTTTTCAACAGTAAACTAGTTTCATTTCTGACAGTTTCGCTATTAAGATATATTTGACATACAGCAGAAGCTTGAAAACATCTCAACATTTACTTCATAAATTTATAAAATGAATGGCATAAGCCATTTATTTAAAATGTCTACTTGGAGAGAGACAGAGAGAGAGGAAGAGAGGAGAGGAGAGGAGGGTGAGGGGGACACACAGAGAGAGAACAAAACTGGCAAACAGGCAGAAAGGGTTTGCACCTGTACAACTTGTGGTTGCTTAATGTCGCTCAAGTCTAGAGGTATTCAGGAGAACAGCTGGTAAGTAGGGGGTTAATCATTACCAAAAATGAGGCATAATATCTTTTCAGTTTGGCTTACACAGAAGGGCAATAACGATTCAATTAGTGCTTCAGAAGAAGGATACTGTTATATTCAGAAAATGGATGATTCCTTTGAAAGTTTAATTTCTAAGGAAACGTAAATGTACATGATGTGTGTAATAGACCATCCCTAGTTCTCCTTAAAAGAACTGATTCTGGTACTTTAATAAACTTAAATTCTATGAAAACATTGAACTTGGATGTTAGGTCTAACATCTAAGATTTATAAAAATATTGAACATTTTTAAAAGGGAAAGTTCTCAGATATTTCATTAAATTAAGTAATGCTGCTTAGCAAAATCAGTTTCACTTTCTTGTAGTGTTTAAAAAAGGTTTTTATCCCCCAGTAGTTCTAATTATTGCTAAGCACATTTTCATCTGGAAAAATTTAATGAACTGACCTTTCTCCTAGAGTGGAAACATTTCTTATATTTGTGGAAAATTAATTCATGGGTATAAATTAGATAGGTATATCTTATTACTATATATCTTTCTGGTATTGTATTTTCTAATTTCAGTTAAAGCAAGGTTGAAAGAGCTTTCTGTCACCAGCTAGTTATTAACAAAAACAGTATTCTTTGCCTTTCTTGTTTTAGGCAGCATCTGAAGCTCCCTGCAGTTCGATCCTGTGATTATTAACTCACTTCCCACCAGTATCTTATACAGGCCCATTATCTACTGTCAATATTTTCATAGCCTATAAGAAGTCCTGCTTACTTCCTGTTAGAGGCAGGCGACAAGAATTTTCTTCTTTTTTTAAAGTAGATAAATATGTACTCTACAAATATGTTTGACTGAGGAGGTAAAAGGGAGGGAAAGGGGAGCCTAGCATCTGGTGTCTCATTGTGTGGTTAATAATTGCTCCAGAATAGTTTTACAGGGTGTTGGCTTTCAGCAACAAGAGTTACTGAGAGAGTCAGGTCTGAAAACTTTTAAAAATTCTGTTCACACACCAAATCTTAGGTAATAGATAAAGTTCTGTTGGTTTTTGACTTATTTATCTCACTGTAAACCATTATACTTTCTTTATTTTGAGAAATCTCTGAAGGTATATTTTCCTGAAAGGGAAGAACTGTTGTATAATTTCCTCATTCAAGAGGATGGAGCTTCACAATATATGGCTGTCATAAGGATGTATATGAATGCAGGACTAGTGTTATCAAGATTCTACTTTGTATGAATAAACACTACTTTTAAAGTTTATGCAAATAAAACACAGCCTTTAGGTCAAAGAATGCACTTCAAAAAGTTAGGTTTATTACCCTACTGTATTCTTTATCTCATAGTTAGTCTGAACAAATAAAACACCAAGGCAATTTTTCATAAAATATTATCACAGATCATGATATTTTTAAATCTAAATTTTGATATATAATTTATCCTTGAAACTTTTCATGTTAAAAATGCTTCTGGCAAGAGGTGGATGAATATTTACCTGGCAGGAGAGATACCTTGATCATGAAGGTGTTTTTTCCAGGGTGAGGCTTTTCCATTGCACTCCAGATATGCTGACCCCTGTGATATCTCCAAATGTGGGAAACTCAACTACATAATTTGTAGTAGTGGGGAACTATAGTCACAATCTCCCCTGGTAATGCAGTGTTCAAATACGGAAATAACCTTAAAAATAGATTTGGATAATTCTTTCTGTATTAAGAGATATGTCTTCTAAAAAGAACAGTATGCGTGAAGCCACAAATCTAAGTTACAGTCCTAGTTACCTCATTTAATCTGTATGCTTAAGGCATCTGTATATCAAAGCAATGTAGTCACCTGTGAGCTTCATAGTCTTTATAAAAGAAGAAATGACAATTAAACTTGGGTTTCCTATCTCAGAGGTTGTTGAGAATCATGTACATGATCATGTACATGTAAGATATATAATATATATATATCAATAGTTTTAAAATAACATTCATATATCCACGTTAGGCCAGGATATGATGTGGTAACAGTAAAGACCCAAACTCAGTGACCTAGGTACAGAATTTGTTTCTTGTTCATAATACAAAATAACAAGTCAGATGGAGCTTCATTGCTAAAAGCCAAGTGAAAAAGGAAAATAGGGTCTGGAGGCAATCACATCATTTGTTTTATTTATTTATTTATTTATTTATTTATTTATTTATTAATATGGAATGCTTCATGAATTTACATGTCATCCTTGTGCAGGGGGCATGCTAATCTTCTCTGTATCATTCCAATTTTAGTATATGTGCTGCCGAAGTGAGCACATCATTTGTTTTAAAAATGGCAAATATCACTTCTCATAATTCATTGTCCAAAACTATCCACAGGGCCACATCCAGACACAGAGAAGTTAGGATATATGTAGAAGTTACCATTAAATAGAGCTAGACCTCTTTGGATATAGCATTAATGACTACAACTGCAGGCTCAGTGGGTGGGAGAGGTGGGATTACATATGGCAAAGTGCTTTATAGGTGAAAAGATGCTTATAAACGCATAGTAGGGATCTCTGAGACTTGAGTCTAAGATGAAAGACTACGACTAAAATCAATACCCTGTGTGATTTAACTCTTTAAAGTGAACTTATTTGGAAGTCATTAACTTCAATCTTAAGGATATATTTCCTTGGAGCTGTAGTAAGCATTGACTCAAAGCTCCATAAAATGAAGTCTCATATTTTTGTTTGCTTGTTTTTTATACTACAAGTCAGATTAAAGTCTTCCTAACATACAAGTCCTTAGATATTTTCTGACATATATGATTTAAAAGCAAACAAAAAGAGATGTTGATGTACCAACAAAATTTCTGTCTGTGCTCTTGAAGGAATAGAAAAGTAATAACTTTACTGTGTATCAATAATAAGTTATCTTTAACATATAAAGGATTAAGACAATGCTGATTTTAGTTAGTATCAAAAAGTGGAATATATTAAAGAGCCAGTAGGCTCACCATTGGAGATATACTTCATTGTAATATTTTGTCCCAATCAAATAGACTCATTATGTTTAATTTTAAAGCAGGGATTCCAAACTGGTAACCTGCAGTCAATCTCCATGTCCTAGTCTTGTTTTCTTGGCCTGAAACAATGGTGGGATTTTTTTTTTCAGGTTTTAAATAACAATTCGTATTTTAATAGAGATTTTTAATGAGTATTCAAGTTGTTAGTACCTTTGAAAAAAATCAGTAGTTCTAGCAAATTTGGGCCATATCCTTTGGCTGCTTCTTTTATTTGAGCTCTCCCTTGCTCACATTTATCCATTTCCATACTAGTATCTTCAGGCTTCTCATTTACCCCATCACCATCTCCACTAGGCAGTTGACTTTGGGACTTGAGAATCCCATTTGAGATATCTATAATATCATATCACTAATATTATTGACTTCGAAAGAATGAGAGCAGAAAAAATGGCTTAAGATAAAAAGAATATTGCAAATGATAAGGTTTCAGGTTTTGGAGGGGGAATGAGCCTCACTCTTATATTCTTTTGCACCCTAGTTCTATTTACCCCAGTTTCCAAGCTATTACCACATAGTTCACCTTGCTCAACTTCCACATACTCCTCATTTTCCTCCTCCTCCTCCTCCTCCTCCTCCTCCTCTTCCTTCGTTCCTTCTCCTCCTTCCTCCTCTTCCTTATAATGTGATTCTTTTCTCTGCTTAGCAAAATCTTTCTCATGGTCCAGGATGAGTGTCATTTTCCCTGTGAAATTCAGCACACTGTCCAGAAATGAATAATAAGTCTCTTCATGTTAGTCTACTCAGACTACCAGAGCTTAATACCATAGACTAGCTTGATTAAACAGCAGAAATTTCTTTTCTAAATATATATTGTGGAAACCTGCTCAAACTGCTGGAGGTTGTCCGATCAAGACACCAGGCCCTATGGCAATATCTGTTGCTGAGTGTAATAATTTAAAGTGACTCAGATCTTGAGAAACATTAACTCTAAAGGGAAAAGACATTTGCATCTCAACTTGGAAACATTTGCTTTATTTAAAGAGAACTATAGATCCAGGTTATGGAAATGTGGTGGAGATTCCATGCTTTCTCCCTAGAGGAACACCTAACAGTTAACTGAAGTGACGCTAAAAAGGAATATGAATGACAAGGCTTTGGGGCCTGTCAGGGGTGTAGGGAGGAGGGAAAAGAGAATGTGAAGAGGCACACATTGCAAAATGGAAACCCATATGGAGGAACTGTTGTGTTTCTCTGTAGACTGGTTCCTGATAAGGAAAATAACAAAGAAACTAATCTAGACTTAACTCCTTCCTCATCCCTTGGGACACATACTGAACTATGAAGCACACTGACAGCTTACATAATTCAGAATCTAAGATAAGAAACCCCAGAAAAGAATGTTAGTGGTGCCACAGACATAAGCCAATTCTACCTCTTCCGCTCACTGTAGCACATTCCACTTCTAGCTGAATCCCTCAAGGACCCTGTTGAATCAAGCACATTCCACTTCTAGCTGAATCCCTCAAGGACCCTGTTGAATCAGCAACTACAAAAACATGTCTCTGTTGAACATACATCCTTTACAGGTGCACATGGAGCATTCTCAGAGAGAGACCACACGTTGGTTCATAAAACAAGTGCCAATAAATTCATGAAAATTTAAATCATGTGAACTACCCCTTTAGATAACCATGGTATCAAGGTATAAACCAACCATAAAAACAAAGCAAAGCAAAGCATAGCAAAATGAAACATAAAGGCCCAATTGTATGGTGACTAAACAACATGTTGAAAGATTCTATGGCTGATGAGGAAAACAAAGGGTAAGTTTTAAAATACCTGATAACAAATGAAAATGACAAGCTACTAGAATGTATAGGACCAAACTCAGCATGGGCATGGCAAGATGATAACAGAGTGAAAATTCTGGGCTCACCTCCTCTACATAAAACCAGGCTGCCACTGAACAAAGCCAATAACTATTGAAAGAAATACAGATCATTACAGCATACACAAAAGTAATGCCTAGAGAAGGGGATCTCAACAAGCAGTGGAAAGAGCCAAACAGATAGCCCAAATGGCTAGAACATGAGCCCTGGCAACCCAGGAACTCTTACAGGGTAATGTTTAGCAACCTTGTCAAGGCAAGGGACTGAATGGACCCCAAAGCAGACCTGTGACAGCAGGCCCCTACAGACATTTATGCAGACTTCTGCAAGCTCCAGGGAGTTTCTGAGAGCAAACATAATGGAATAGGCCCTGGCAGATTCAGCAAGTCCCTGACATATCTAGAATCAGACCAGCTACAGAAACCCCTCCCCTCACCCCTCCCCCATCTCCAGACATCACTGCAGGACCTGATAGGTCCTGGCAAGCAGTTGAATAGATCCTGCCAAAGAGAATAGTTTTGATAGACTCTGGCAAAGAAAACTGTTGGGTCGATCCCCACACGCTGTGACTTTTGGAATAGCAAATCAGGGGATACAGTTTAAGAAGATAGTCTTTTAGGTAAGAGTAGGATTGATTATTCTTTGGACAGTAGAAACCTCTGCAGATTTATGCAAGGCTGACATTAAGGAGATTCATGCTACAACGAAAAGAGGTCACTGGAGAGGGAACCTGTCTTGTGGTTTGGGATGAGGGCACTAGTGGCATGTAGTCAGTGGCATGTAGTCAGAAACCTATGGAGGAGAGGAGTGGTGGTTACATGGAGACATACTCCCATGAAAATGGGAACAACCTTATGAAGGAATAGCGATGCTCCACAGAGACCATGTTCACAGCAATGATAATAAAAGAATAGGAATTCTGATGTGCACTCCCCCTTCTGGGACCCTGATTCAACAGGGTCCTTGAGGGATTCTGGATTTTGAGGTATTCTGAGCACAGCGGCTGCTGAATCTTGCACTGGAACTTCCAGAGAGGCCACAAACAAATGATCATCCCATCTCAATTCATCCACACCTTTATCTGGATTCCTCCAAGTACCTCCTTCCTCTGCTGAGATAGCAATTAGAAAACCGACCTGAGAAAATACAGAATTTAATAAACACCAAAATAAGTGAAATGTTAAACATATTAAAAGGAATAATAAAATAGGGAGACTCAAGGAACAAAATGGGCAAATATAATAATCTAACAGATCTAAATGTGGGACTTCAAAAGCATATGATTGAACAACTCTCCAGAATCCAAACACACAAAAAAGATGTATAGAAACACTGATTGAAAATATACAACAAAATTCATAAAATCAAGCTAATGAGTTCATAAAGAAAATAAAAGGAGCACAAGGTAGAAATTGAAGCTTTACATGAATAAATAAATAAGAGAGACACAGGAGGTAAAGTACTCAATAAATGAGATCAAGAAGGGTATGGAACAAAGAGGAATGGATGAGACACCCTCACAGATATATCAATAAAGATGAACTCTTATCATTTGAAGCAGCATGGGTGGAACTGGAGGATATTATTCCAAGTGAATTAAGTTGGAAAGAGAAAGACAAATATCAGATGATTTTCACTGATATGAGGAATATAAAAAAGAAACAATAGCAAAGGAAAATATAACACTACATCAATCCTATGTTGATTTTGTACTTCTTCACTACATTTTTCTTGTTATTTGTATTTTACAATTTGTGCTAATGCACGCAAAATTTATGAGGACTTCAATACAATAAGACTTGATTTGTAAGTTCATAGCAGCACTTTCCAATATTGAAAAATTGTGAAACTATTACACTGGAGGTCCAGGTTTCAATGTGTGAATTTTGGGAGAACACATTTCACTCCACAACATTTTTCTTCCTGGTAACATAGTATTTTCTATAGGTTATAGAACACAGCATAATAAATATTGATAGCAGATCAACATTATGTTTAAATGTTATAAATATTATAGATTAATATAATAGACAATATTGTGTATATAATATAAAGACTGGTTCCCAAATTTGTCTGTATCCTTAGTGCCAAAAGAAGTCTATTTACATGAAAATTACATTCTATGAGAGGAAAAGCTTCCCAGGGGACTTAATATTGCATTGCAGACTGCACAGTCTTAGAAAATGAAATGGAAGTTAGACGCTTTCCTTTCCTCTTAACCTGTTCTTCAGAGAGTCAAACCAATCTTGCAGCCAATGAGTGATCTGGTCTGATTCCTGAGCCTGGTTCTAGGTTTATTGGGGAGTGGGGATGGTGTGATCCAAGCAGGGCTCATTACAGTCAATCTTGGGGGGAAATCACAAGAAAAAGTAAGTTTTTTATTTCATCAGATTTGAGAAATTATAAGATATAAGTCTGGAGTTGTGAGTGGTTGTCTCTATCAGTACCTGCATGGAACTTGACTAAGCAGAATGTCAAACCAGAAGAAAGTAGAAAAAGGTGGAGAGAGAGAAAGCAGCATAGGGCCTCTTACTCTCTTAATTTGGATTTGCTAAACTTGGCCTTGACTAAAATTAGCCATACCCTTCAGCATTCAAATTTTTCAGGCAAAAGTTTCTTCTCTTTTCATGTTTTTTTGACCTCTTTGAATTGAATTTCTCTCATTTGTATCTAAAATTATCATGATCAATCCAGAAAGTTATTGTTTTTACCATGCTCCATTCAAACAAGGTCTAAAAAATGAGAAAATAATGAATGCCTAAGAATCATAAATTAGAACATAAACTTTAAATTAGAACATATACTGGACTAACGCACTCATAGTTTTGGTTCTATACTTTTTCTCTATTATTTGAGTCATTTTGATAGAAATTATTTGGTCCATTTATCTATTTTGTCCTAGGTTCATCGGCTAAGTCATATGGGTCATTTGGACAAAGGTGCTAATCTAACAAAACATGGTGGGCAGAATTCTGTAGTTACGTGACATCTATTTAAAAAGGCAACTATCTCTCCATAGTGAGAAGTAAACAAAAATGGTACTATACAACCACTGTCTTTGGTCAGCAGTTCCTTTAAAATGATTTCCAATTTTTACTGAATACTTACAATAAACTGTATTGCATTAATTCCTAAGTTATAAATGATTGGTAGGGAAGAAGAGTTTATTTTAAAACAAATGAAACATTTATCTTCTCTTTTTAAAGTATATTTTCATTCACTTTATATTTTTTGAGGCCCTATTTTTTAGGTGATCAAGGAGAGTAATCACTATTTCCATAGACTATATATATATATATAAAATATATATATAAAACTATATATATATATAACAACTATATATATATAACAACTATGTATATATATAGCACACCACAGGCCTTGACAAGTGATTTGCAAGATAGGCAAATGACTAGATCCAAGATCCATTGAGTGAAACTTATAAAGTATTGATCTTAACAGTATTATACTTTAAAAACTGAAATAACATTTGTACCACTGATCAAAAGAGGCAAATCAAATTCAGCATCCACCTAGCTTTGTTTATTGCTTGCTGAAACAAAGAAACAGAAAAGTCAACTTCCTTCTTGAGTTATGAGCAAAATCAAGTTTAACCACCATTAAAGGTGTCAGAATACAATTAAAAATTGCCATATAAAAAATCAGGAAAATGTCAGCTCACACAGGCATTTTCTGTGTTATATGTTTATGTTATGCCCATTTTTTAAGATTTTTATTATCAGTGGATCTTGAATACTATCAAATGCTTTTTCTGTATCCACTGATACACTTATGTAATATTTATCATCCCTTTTGTTGATACAATGAAAAGTATTGATCAATTTGTATCCTTGCACTAAATTCCACTTGGTTATAAGGTATGAGCCTTTTAATGCATTGTTGAATTTAGTTTGTGAAGATTTTGATGAAGATTTTTCCATGTTCAAGGATATTAGTTTGTGAATTTTTGGGCAGAGGGTAATATTCATGTCTGTTTTTAGTAAGAAAGTGATATCGGTCTCATTAAATGTGTTTGGAAACATTCCTCTTTTTTCAAATTTTTGAGAAAAATAACTACTAATTCCTACTACATATTTTCCTAGAACTCACTAGTGAAACTACATGGTCTTGGGATTTTATTTATTTGGAGAGACTTTTGATTATTGTTTTCTTGCTTTTATTGGTTTGTACAGGTTTTCAGTTTTTCCTGATTCAGTCTAAGCAATCATATTTCTAATAATTTTTCTGCTTACTAGGTTATTAAATTTATTGTTATGTTCATAATGGTGTCTGTTGTTGCATCTCTTTTATTCCCAATATTATTTATCAGTTTGCCCCTGTTTTTCATCTTTGTAAACCTGAGTAGAAATATGTCTGTTTTCATTGATCTTTTGGGTTGTTGTTTCTAGTTTTACCCTCTGCTTTAATTTTTATTATTTGATTTTTCATTGCATTTCTTTTTTTTTTTTTAAGAGACTAGGTATCTCTCTGTGTTGCCCAGGGTAGTCCCGAAAACCCATGGCCTCAAGTGATCCCTAGCGTCAGTCTCCCAAGGCTGAGGTTACAGGTGTGCACCACACCCGGTTATTTTTTGAAACTAGGTCTCGCTGTGTTGCCTGAGATACTCTCGAATCCACCGACTCAAGCAATTCCTAGCCTCAGCCTCCCAAACCTGGGATTAAAGGTGTGTGCCACTATGCATAGTATAATTTTTCTTATTTCTTCTACTACCTTTGATTTTGATTGTTCTTATTTTTCTGCATCCTCAAATTATAAGGTCAGATTATTTATTTGAGACAATTCCTGTTTCTTGTATTATTATAAAGTTCCCCTTTAGTATTCATTTTAGGGCCTCCCATAGTTTTGGTATTTTGTCTTGTCATGTATATATAAATGTTTTTGATTTCTTCCTTGATTTCCTCATTAAGCCAATAGTCACTTAGTAATATGTTGCTCAGTGTGCACATATTAGAGAATTTCTTGCTTTCTTTCTGTGGCCTGTTTCTAGTTTCAACCATTATAATCACAGAATATATGCAGTGAAGATTAAATAGATATATATATATATTAAATTCATCATCATGAGATTGAACTCATCCAATGAGTCACACTAGTTTTGTGACCCGACATGTGGTAAATAATTGAGAATGTTCTTTGTTCAATATTTGATATATATTAAGCATCTATCTAGTCTAGCATCTATCACATCTAGTCTAATTTATTATTTAAGATGTCTGTTATATTTGTATATTCTCTACTTAATCTGTAGATTAAATTATTGAGTTGGACTATCCTACTACAGATGTACCATTTCCACCACCATTTTTCAGACATGTTAATAGTTGCCTAATGTATTTTGATACCCCTTCATTTTGGAATATATATTGAAAAGTGCATTGTTTACTTAATCATAATAATGTGTCTATTCTCTGTTATTTCGTTTTTAGGTGGAAATTCATGTGATCCTTTATAAATATGAATGCTCCTGTCTTTTTGAGGTTACCATTTGATTGTAGGATTTTCCCTACCTTTTACTTTGAACCTATTTTTATCTTTGGTGCTGAGATGGATCTCTTGGGTTTTGTTCTGATGTAGACAGCCATTGCTGCCTTATGATAGGTCAGTTCTATCCATTTACCTCAGGGTAATTATTAATATGAGGAATGTGCTACTGTAGTATTGTCTTTTACTTTGTTCCTATTTTCTTGTTCATTTATTTATGCATTTTCTTCTTTGATTTACATATGAGAACTCCTTTCAGCATGTCTTGTAGGGGAGTCTTACATGGCAAAATTCTTTGCCTTCTGTTTTTCTGGGTAAACCTTTAATACTCCCTTATATCTGAAGTACAATCATGGAAGATACGATATTCTTGCTTAACTATTTTTATCTTTAATATTTTGAAAACATCACTTCATACTCTTCTTGTGTATGGGTTCCTTAGAAAACCCTGATGAAAACCTGAGAGAAAACTATAGCTTACTTGATTTTTCCCTAGCAATTTTCAATATACTTCGTTTGTCTTAAAATCTTGATAGCTTCATAAATATGTTTTGGTGTGTGTTTCATTACTCTTAGATAACTATTTGTCCTTATAGCTTCTGAATTTGTGTATTTCTTTTCTCAGGATTAGAAATATTCCCTCTATTATTTACTTGAATAAGTTTTCATTTACTTTTTCTCTTCATTTGTCTTCTTGAATTCATATTATCCTTATATTATTTTCCATTATAGTCAGATAGTTCTCAGTGTTTCTTGATGTATTGTTCCTCATTTTTCTCTATTCCACCTTGCTCCTTTGTGCATTATCTTTCAGATCACTGATTTCATCTTTTTTGTGTGTGTTCTTCTACCATAATTTCTGTCGAATTTTTCCATGTTTTTTGATCACTTTTATCCTGCAACTCTGTTACTTTATTTGAATCTTAAGTTTCTATTTCTGTTCATTAATTTTATTCCTCATAACTTCTGCTTTTATGAATTTTATTATATCTCTGTGAGGTTTTTCAGTTTTCTTGGGTCATTGACTTCCTTTTTTTTTTTTTTTAACATCATTTTGAATTTCTTTATTTCAGCAATTTTAAACTTTACACCTGACAGGGAAGGGAAATCTTACATAATTTTGTGGTGATTTCTGGAGACTTGTTTTCTCCTTTTCATAGCATATTGCCTTGAGTTATCAATGTAAAACATGCTGATTTTTCCTTTATCCATTTTGTTAATTAGACTTTTTCATTTAAAATAATTCTGTAGATGAAATTTTAAGATTTATATCTTATTTTTATTACTTATACCACTATAATACTATATATTATTATTTTTTAATTATTTATACTACTATTTTGATGCAGTGGCTTGATTTGATTTTAGTTATTTTATTTTTGTTCTTCTTTTTCCTTTTGACCTTTCCCAGTTTCCATTAGCCAGCATACTAAATCTTACAACTGCTGAGATAGGGGTGGGGAAAGACCTGAATCAATTTAATATACAAATTGGTGTGATGTGCTGGGATGGGAGGCTTGCCTGTTTTCATGGAACTGATGATATTTCTCCCGTCTTTAATTTCATATCTGAGCATCTGTAGTCTGCATATTGTCAATATGCTTCATGAGTTTAGAACTATTTCTAAGCAGTTGGGGGCTGAGAGAGCAATCCAGTACACAGTCCATGTTCATTTCTCTGCAGATACAACATGCTGATAATAGCCCAATCTCTCCAATTGCCCAAAGTGGCAGTGCTTCACCTTGTGTAGCAGCCACTTGCTCAAGGCCACAGTCTTTGATGGAATTTTCCTTACCACTTACCTCATATTAAATGAAGCATGAATATCCTCTGTGTCTTCTCTAGTGAAGTTGATACTGGTCTCTAAAACCCAAGAGGTGTTTCCAAGATCATCCCATGCTATATGACACTTCGGAATAGAGCCTATCTGAATAATCTTCAAAATATTCTCCTGTGATTGAAGAAAGGAACCTCCTCTGACTCCATCATGAGCCAATCTGCTGCCAAAACTATTTTTAAAATAATGAAATTACAAGATGTATATTACCCAATTTTAGTAATTGTTACAGTACTACAATATTCAACAACTTATGGTTTAGGAAAAATATAATATATAAATCAATAAAACAGAATAAATCATCAAGTAACATATCCACAAAGTTATGTTAAATTGACTTTAACAAAGGTGCAAATTATATTCAATTGATAAATGTCTTTTCAATACAATTGTACTATATATGTATACACGTGTATAGATACATATATATATATATATATATACAATTTTTCTGTGTGTGTGTTAAAAAGGAATCTAGACCTAAAATAACATATTATGACAAAATAACTCATGACGAATTGGCAATATGAGTTATTCAAGTCTCATCAGTTAGAAAAGTAGAACCTCTCAGAGGAATGGATCTAAATTCAAGCAAAAGGACAGATGAAGAAGATTTTAGAAGAGATTTCTTGCTTCAATTCTGAGAGGATCATCTAAGTTATCCTGAGGGTCACTATATCCAGAGAGACCTGTGGGCTGGGCAAACAGGAACACTCAAAGACTTTGGAGATTAATGCAGATTATAACAGAAGGAGGACAGAGAGAAGAAAGTCATGATTTATTGAACAAGAGGTTGGTGGAGAAAAACAACTGGAGGCCTAACTTCAGTCTTGAGTGGGCATGTTGAGGTCACCTACAACACAGTTGCCAGTTCAGCCAGGAGCCTTAGGAATCAGAAAGCTAAAAATATAGAAGTATATACCCTTTGCTGAGTGGAAATACATGTGGAAGAGCTCAAGTATTCACTGCTGGAAGGTTTTTAGTGAAAAGAAACAATAACTGTGCTGAGTTGGTGCTAACCACATAAATTGCACTATCAGAATACAGACTGTAGAGTTTCTATCTGGACCACATAGAGGCAGTCCATCAGTGATACAAGAATATGAACTAATCATTCCCTCAAATACTGGCATATTGGCATCAGAGACTGGAACCCTCCAAGCTCCTTGCGCACTTCTGATTTAGCAAATGCAAGATTAGGTTAGTGGATCTGTAGAAGGCAACAAAGGCCACAATTAAATCAAACAACAACCACAGCGACAACTCTCAAAAGTAGAATTTAGTTCTTTAAATTATTGAAACAATGTTTTTATAAAGTATATCAGGAGATCCAAAAGTGAAAATTGGCAAACAAAAATAACATACATGATAACATGAGACTGAAGAATATATCACAGAAGAGAAAACACTCCTGTAAAAATATAAATTCATGAACTTAACACCAGCTATTTTACAAAAGCAAATGTATTTGATTTGCACTAAGACACATGGTAATGAAATTACCTAAAGTTGAACAAATTGAAAGAATATTGAAGGTGGATGGGGAAAAGAGCAGATGCTAATGAATGCATTCCCATCATCATATCAGACTTCTATGAAGAATGTCCATAAGCAATGGGGTTAAAACAATGTATTCAAAATACTTAAATGTGAAAACTGCAAGGCAAACATACTATATCCAATGAGACGTTCCGATTTTAGAAGTAAAGACCTTCCCAGAGAAATGGAAGCCTATTCTGGGTTCCTATGCAGGTCATCTGCTTCTTACCCATCACCTGTTTTAACATTCTTTCTTTGTATTAGATTCTGAGAATTTTTACTATTAGATATTGGTGTAGTTTTCACCATGTACTGTGTTTGTTTGTTTGTTTGTTTTAGCTTCATATATATTTATATGAAGCTGTGTTCTCAAAAAAATCCCACATGAAATATGTACAAAATACATACAGGAAAAGGACCAGTCATAGACAATTTTATCCTTTTAGCTAAATTTTAGAAATAAACCTCTGTCTCAATTAAATAAAGATATTACCAAAAGTGAGTTCAGAAAACTGAATCCCATATATTTGATGGGAATTTCTTGTAATAAAAAGAATAAAATCTTGAAAACTTAAAGCATTCTGGACTGCTAGGTACTGTTCAGACTTCTCACAAAGAAAAATTCATTATACTAGCTGAACACAATTTATTTTGATGGTGAATGCAATTGTTTCACCAGATCAAGTAAATATTGATCAATTATGACCACAAGTTAAAATTCTGAAACATGAATCCAATTTTTAAACAGTGTTTAATGAAGTATTTAAGTGAAGAAAAAGGCCCGACCTTTGAATCTGTCCTTTCCTTCCTTGATGATTAATTTCAATTTTTTTCTTTACACACCCTGCCATAAAGTTTTTTTTCTATGTACACTTACTGTAACTGACTCTTGCCATTTGTTCTTGTTTAATAATAATCGGTTAACAGCAATGGCAGGTGTTCTCAAGGATATGACCCCCTCCATGTAGTGACTCTAAGCAGTTTAAAAAAAATCATCATAAAATGTATAAAAGGAAGATTCTCACTCTACTACCTGGCAGAAAAAAATTTTACATATACCAAAGAGTCAAGTATAAAGAATTTTAATAAAAAATTGGTAGACACATCCATTCTAAATGATTTTGTGTCCTTTTAATATTTATATTTGAGCCATGACACTAGTGACCTCTGCTAGCTCTCATTTTTACATAGGTTTTGTTCTGTTCTTTGGTGTTATGTTTATATCTAAAAAAATATGCAATTGAAATTTTCATTAAATTTCTGCAAAAATAAAAATTCTTACTAAATTTCTGTAGAGTTTAGTCTGACTGCTGCTTTTCTGAGCCCATGACACCAATTCACTTCCTTATTCTCCTATTTTCTTCTGTGAAATGCCTCCTTGACCCATCAGCAAAATCTTTTGTGTTTCTTGCTCAACATAGAGATATGTTCTCTTAATTGTCACAACATCACACACTCGAGTTCCAAGTTCCTTTCAAAACTGCATTCCACTTTCATCTCCCATAACGTGCTAGTCCAATCTCCTGATGACTCAGATTCTGCAGGGTGAACTGGACGTCTTCACCAAAACTAACTCTGGTCTTCTACTGGTCTCCTTTCATTTGTAATTTCTACCCTGTGTGCCTTGATTTTCCCTGGAAAGATCAGTTTTGACTGGTGTAGAATGAAACCAAGGCATGGACATTTCTTTAAAAGTATCTTTATTGAGATTTAACTCACATATTATGAAATTCCACTATTTAAAGTGATAGCAGGTATATAAACAGAGTTGGGGTACCCACATTTGTAATGCTCTCTAAGAGTTCTTTTAGTCAATAGTTAAGGGTGAGAACCATTAAGTTACCAAGCTGTTAGACTTTGAGACAAAATATATATTTGTTATTAAAGCAAGGAAGCTGACTCATTTCTGAGTATCATGAATATGAATCACCATGGGACCTCAATAATAACCAACTAACCTACATGTTAAAAATTATTATGAATCAATGCAATGTGGTTTGATAAATAAACACATTATGGAACAGTTGTAGTTTCACAAAATTGAGTGGAGAACACAGAGCTAAAAATTTACTATAAACTCTCTAATTGAATTGCTATTCTAAGTCTGAGAGGAACCAGAAAAGTCTTTAACAATTTTCCATATTTTCTTAGAAAAATTCACAAAATGTTTATTCTTTTCAGAAAAATTTATTTTGTATTCATTTTACATCAGAATAAGGTGTTCTCTCTTTTTGAAAATCTGCAATGTATTGACCAACATTTTCTTGGCTCTCTTTTAGTCCAGAAATAAAACACTCCAACAAAGTTTCAGTCATAAATAACTGAAAATATCCAAAATTAATATACTTCTTATGCATTATTTTCTATCTTTGGCATAAAAGATTGAAAAGTTTTGTTCAGATATACTCACAATGGTGTTGTAATTGTTTCCAAAGAAATATCATTCATATAAAAATTTGGATTATGGAAAATGTTTATAATTCAGAAGATTGACATGGAATATTTCATGTAAAAAGTTAGCTAATTGTTAGTAAAGTAAAAGGTGATCATACTAGTAGTTTCTGACACATATGTTAACAAGCAAATAGAAGTTTTTACAGTCGTTGAATAAATTTACACCATGTAGTCAACTAATCAGATTCACTTAAACTTAAACTAATAATATACTTACTATTAAGAATAAAAACGTAAAAATTAAGAATAAAATGTAATGGTAGGTGAAGAGAATTCTAAAATCAGAAATATTTTGTTGCAGCTCCTTCTCAATTTTCACTGAAGATATTTTCCCTAATCTTAACTTCCCTGTGAGAAATATTAGGAATGAGTTGTATCTATTTCCTAAAACTGTTATTACGATTAAATGGGACTAATGTAAAATGCTTAGTCTGGCTTTGTTCACTGATACAAATAGGTACGCATCACATGAACTAACATGATAATAGTATGATTCAATAATGCATCATGATTGAATGCACCCTAGAAAAGATGGAAAATAGAATCCCCAAATATATTTTTAGGATCTGTGGATGGAAAGGCTCTATTCTTTCTTCAGAGATATGTTTTAAAATTTGAGCTCCAGGCAGCAAAGGGGGGAAATAAGCAGTTCAGTTTGATTTAAGGAGAGGGATTATAGATGAGCCTGGAGTGATAAGCAGTGCCGATAAGAGCACATTTCAGATTAGTTGGTGGGGATAAGAGTAAAAAAAAAAAAAAAACAAGTTGTGGAAATGAAGTAAATAGTGACACTGTGGATGTTTAGATTATACTCAGAAAATATTCACTGCCTCCCACATTCCTCTTGGATGGGAGGAGTAACCCTCCCTCCCATGATTGCTGCCTGCTGTGACCAATGGAATTTGAGCAAAATGAGAGTGCACTTATTTCAGTTTAGGATTTAAGAAACAGTGCTCAATCCTCTGGAGGCTTCTTACCTCCACCAAGAGAAGAATATGTCCCAGGTAACAACTCTCCCTTCAGTTTGGTCCCCAAAATGAAACACAAACCTGAATTTAAGCCACAACCTGAAACAGAAATTATTACTAAATCATAGTCTCATAAGTGAGAACTAAAAGCATATCGTGTGCCACTGAGATATTGTGGTTGCATTTTAAGAGAGAAAAAAAAAAACAAAAAACCCAAACACTCCATACACTAGTGTAGCTCCATACACTACCGTAGAGACTGTCAGGAGGAGAAACATATATTTGGTGCTAGGACCTAGGAATGGACTCGATTGTGAGCATCTCAATATGAAGTCACTAAGGAATCTAAAACCACAATGCATGAGGGTGAGCCATCTGAATATATTTAAACGTTAAAGCCATTAAGAGGGAATTGACTCGCTAGAGGAGAAAGGACAGATATGTTCATGATGACTATATTTCTCTTTCATGTAATTGCATTTTAGAACATTCTCTTTATCAGCTTACAATTCTCCTTTTGTTCCTGTTCCCTTTTGCCCTAGTTTTATTACACACACACACATGCACACAAGCGTTCGCGTGCCTTTGTTTTTTTGTTGGTTTTTTTTTTTTTTTTTTTTTTTTTTTTTTTTTTTTTTTTTTTTTTTTTTTTTTTTTTTTTTTTTTTTTTTTTTTTTTTTTTTTTTTTTTTTTTTTTTTTTTTTTTTTTTTTTTTTTGCCTCTATTTTTCTTTACATGCTTCCTTGTTGCAACCTTTTGTCCAACTTCCTTCTTCTGTTTTTATCTGAAAATCCTCCCTGGTTAATCACACACAGAAAATGCAGGAGCCCTTACCACTTTATATAGATAGAATCCTAGACTTCTTGGATCACAGCCCCTGATGACATCAAGATAGCAGCTGCTGCTTCTCTAGTCATGCAGCTTCTCAACCCCACAGCAGAGGGAAGGACATTCCTTACCTGGAACATGACACAGCTTCCTGAGCCCTTGCCCCTGTCCTAGACTACCATGGGAACCTGCATGTTCCTCTAGATGTCCCTTTAGATGTGCTTTATGTTTATGTGATCAAATAGCCCTAACTTTACATCTCAGTGCCTGTCCTCCTGTTTTTTCTCCTACTTTACTTTCCTCCACCTTTTTTCTAACTTTATTTTCTAGTTCCTATATATCTGCCTAATTTCCAAATATCTTTAAAAACTATCCATAATCTGGTATCCACAGGCTGAACCTCCTTCTTTAGCCTCACCCACAGAATTTTTTGCTTGACATCACTATCGAGATGACCAAGAGGCATCTCAGAGTTAACATGTCCAAATAAACTTCCGGATTGTCCGGCTGAAACACTTTGCACATGGTTTTCCTTCTCACATGTAATCTTTCTAAATGTTTTGGTTAAAAAAAAAAAAAACCCTAGTCATAAATGGTTCCATTTTATTTTTTCACTTCACACATAACCCACCAAAAAAAAAAAAAAACTGTTCATTTTGTGAGTGTGCATGAAATGCAGTCAATTTTACATTATTTTATTTAAACTTATTGAAGAACATTGATTTGCATCTTTGTGTTTTGGAAGTATAAAATTCTCCATTTCAGGAATTGTTATTATAGTGTACCCACCACAAACACACACACAGTCCACCATCTCCAAAACATATCTGGAATATAATCACAGTCATCATATCTGAGTAGTGACAGTTGCTTGGTTTTACCCTCACTTCCTATGGTCTGTTTTCAACACAGTGAGAGGGTGATCAGAACAAAAAAACTGAAACATAAGTGATATCATGCCATCTATCTATTCATCTTCTGGTGAGTTCTTCAAGGTTTTTGATTTTTAGGTTTGTAGTTTTTAGTCACTATAATGGAACCAAGTCTTATACACTCGAACTTCTATAGTCCAAACCTGCTTGCAGTAAATAGATAAATAATGTGACACCTTAAGGTGGGCTCCAGCCCTGTGGATGTATCATAAAAAATCCAAAGGTAGATTTATCCTTTCTTTTTCTGATTTTTTAATTTTTCACTGGTAACATCTATCTATATTTTACATCATTGTATATTCTGAGATTCCCCTACCACCTTTGTCACCCTTGAACTGTAATCCTGATCTCCTGTGATTATCCTTCCTCTAATTCCCCCCTTTCCCTCACTCTCCCTTGCTATATCCTTTAGTTCCATTGTCAGTTTATTAGTGTTAACTTTTTCTCATTGTTCTGTTTGTTCTCTCTATATTCCACATATAAGTGAGATCATTCAGTATTTCTCTTTTTCTTTCTGGCTTATTTTCACTAACATGATTTCTTCTAACTCCATCTATGTTGCCACAAATGACATGAACTTGTTTTTTTGATTTCTGAATAGTATCCCTCTGTGCAAAAATACCACAACCTTTTGATATATTTATCAGTTTTGGAACATTTGGATTTTTTCCATATCCTGACTATTGAAAATAGTAATGCATTATTCATAATAGCCTGGATATGGGAACAACCCAAATGACCTAAACAGATGAATGGATGAGAAAGTTATGGTATATGTACACAATGGAGTATTATTCACCAATCAAAAAGACAAATTTGGTGCATTTGTGATAATACAGATGGACCTAAAAGGAATCATGTAGGTGAAAATAAGTCAGAAAAATAAGGAGAAATACTGGATGATCTCATTTATTTACAGGATACAGGAAAAACAAACAAAAGGACAAGGAAAATTCATAACTGTCAGCAGAACTGAAGCATAGAGCAACAGAGGCAGAGGGGGTAAAATCAGGGAATGGATGGGCACAGAAGATTAAGATGATGGTTCAGGGTGACAAGGTGGTGAGAGAATCTTGGGGTAGACAATGATGTAATATATATGTGTGATCAATTCAATTTGAAAAAATGAAATAATAAAAATGTACTAACAAGGATGTAAAACAATATTTAAAAATTAATTTAAATATAAATGATGATACATAATTGTATTTATATTGTGATCATACTCTTGTAAAAAAAATCTATGTTTTATGCCTACATAGAAAAAATAAAAATGAATATAAACAATAGCCATCTCTATGTAAAAGGAAAAAAGAAAATAGTCCTGCAATAAACATAGGAGTACAGGTCCCTTCTTAATACATCTGTAGCATCAAAACAGCATCTGGTTTCTAGAGGACCCATTGGCAGGAATGACAAATACATGTATTATATGTATTGAGTGCTTTTACAGTGATAAATTTATACATAAAATTGTTCACTATGGGTTGATGAAAATAAAAATGTTTCCTATATTTAGATTCCTAGTTCATACTTTGGTTTAGAATCAGTCCTTGAAATGATAGATTGATACAATTTCCTTATGTTAATCTCTCTTATTTGATAGCATGCAAAGGGTAAAATATAGTTGTTTGTAAAATAAAAATATTTAATAGTTTCCCTAAATGGGTGGTTTCTAAATCTTGATCCTAATTTTGCCCATATTCTTAAATTGAATAGAAATATTGACTCTGAATGACCATGATCAGAAACAATATTTCTTAACACTTGTTTCCACTAATATTATATATGGACAGCAGAAGCAGGGTTGTCATAAAAATAATAAGGTTTAAACTGCAGGACCACTCACTTGTATGGGTACCTTAGCACTTGGAGTTGTTGGAAGTTGTGCAGAATTCTGTGTAGAGAAGTCTTGGTAGCACACAATCCACAAGCAGTTATATATCATCTTCTCTGTTCAAAAGACAATAGGTCAAATTACCAAACCTCCAGTAAAAATTTGTTATACTTTTTAAATCTTTGTTTTATTTTAATATAATATTGTCCTTATGTTTATAAAGAGTCAACTTCCAACCCCAGAGTGTATAAACTGAACTCTGCACAGAACCTGGACCTATCCAATGGGTAGTTAATTCTTAGAAATGTTATGGCTGCATTTTGTACATCCAATGATGTCCCACTTTGGCTTGATGCATCAGCAATATGTAAAATGTTGTTTCAATCATTTGCTAAGAAAAAAGAAATGGTCCACGATAACTAGATTTCTTGTTTTTTATTTATGAAGTCAAATCAAGTGCCAAGGTTATCATTATTATTATTTATTACTCATTATTATAATAAATAAATAATGGGTTCATTTTAGGCATACATTTTCAATTTTCACATGTTTTTAGCACTTTGAAGAAGAAAATGTTAACTATAAGGAGCATAGGCAATTTTATTGCAGATAGTATAAACCTCCAAAAAACAGCATCATACTCCCTCTCATTGGAAAAATGAGGAATTACATATGGCAATTCAATGCCACTAAGCTGTAATGCAATAAAAAGAAAAGAAAAAGATTATATGACTATTCATCCAGATGCTAAAATCTTTGTGATCTTAGGACCATTATAAAATATTTAGAGTCTAAATATTTCAATGAGGTAGTTTATAATTTTTATATGATTAAACATTTCAAATAAGATCATTTATTTAACTGATTAGTAATAATACTATAAAAAAGCATTTGTATTCTTATAGATATGATTCTCATCTTCTGAAGACTTTCCTAGTGGGTACAGTATGTTCTATAAAATTATTGCTGGCTGTAAAAGTGAGCAACACACGCCAGAGTGTGTGTTAGGTTCCTCAGGTGTGCTAGGCTTCCGGGGCATTGAGCCAAAAGTGGGGCCATCATTGGATGTGTAAAATGCATACGGCAGTGTGTCATCACAATTATTCCTTTTTATAGCTTTAAAATAGTTTCATCTTCCCTTTAGTGATTTTAAACATTAACCTCCAGCTTTCAGAAAGAAGTGCTTTAAATGATTCAACTCTGTGTTTTCCATGAATATGTTCATTTAAAAACTGACCCCTCCTCATTGTGCAAGCATATTTATTCATTGCAAGTACTTATCTCAAAATATGCAACAATTGATTAGAGAAATTTGTGGAAGAATGTTTAAATGTATACATTTGTATTAAACTGAAAAATATGCCAGCTAAGAATATTTTCTTGAGTAAATATTTTCTAAAAGTTTAGATTTATCTTAGGATGTTACATTGAGTTATACAAATCAGATTTTTATTTATTTAAATTTTCTCATCTGGAGTGGGACATTTTCTAAATTGTTCTATTCATTTTAAAATGAAACTTTTATATCCCTCAAGTTTAGCATCTAATATTGAGGGATAATAAAGACAAATAGATTAAAAACTTTAGCACTAAAAATCAGTTGCTGGGTAGAACTGTAAATCATGTAAGTGAACACGCAATATTCAAGTATTTTTCAATCCTAAATATAGAAACATGTGCAATAAACCATATTTTAAATATGACATACACCAAAGTACTGAAAGTGTTAAAGAATTTGCAGAGGGCCTGCCTCAGGTTTGGAGGGGCAAAGGTTCATGATGTGAACATGTATCTTTGGAATATTTGGGACTAAAAAGTGGTGACTGGGGTAAAATAACTGGTCATTTGTGGTCTTAAGGACTTTTTGTTTTCCCTGTTAATTTTCCTTGTAAATAAAGCCCTGTTATTAAATTGCATTTGACTAGCAACTGCTACGCATGGGTGGTACAAACCTGAGGGAGCCTGGGTAGAGCAAAATCAATATAGACTCCAAAAGCCAGATTTAGAAAGAGTTTGGAAGTTCAGGGAAAAGCAATAGGCTTCTCGATATAGATTGAACGTATATGTAGCCACAACTGTCTGAGTAAGGGTGGGGACACCTTGCAGCTTCACTAGGTTAAATGACATATACATTCCCCCTCTTGGATACTTCCTAAATTGTTGGGAACCTGATTGTTTGAAAATTTATAACCTGTTAATACTGTATTTGGATGTTTTGTCTGATTGTATTGTATAATGGTTATCTGCTTTGATAACTGCTATAACTGGTATTAATATGTGGACATGATTAACATAATGTTGTTATATGTGATAATAAGATACAGTATGATTTTGGACCAACATAGATATGTTGAAAACAAAGAGGGGGGAAATAAAACCATGACCCCAACATGGGCACGGTAGTAGGCATTGCTGCCACTAGCTCTGTCTGAAAAACATAGAGGTTAAAAAAAAAAGTGCCTAAACAGGATAAAGGTACTTCCTTCTTTTACTTTGTTGCAAATCCCCAGTGGGAAAGACAAAATGAATCACCAAGAAGGTATGTAGAGGGAAACTGGACCCTCTGTTTTTCAGGAGAGGAGAACAAAAAAACATATAAAAAAGAGAGGAGCAGAGACTAGAAAAAGGGAGAATTTGGGGGAGAGGAGAGACATGAGAAGGGTTGACTGGTAAAGAGTAGCCTGAGTGACCAGGTTGGAAAGAAGTCCCTGGAAGAGTGAGGTGGTGGTGGCAAGGAACCATGGTGGGAAAGTGGCCAGCAGAAGAGTAACTGATGTGAAAAGTGTGGCACCACGTCAAGGTGGTATGGAAAGCTGGTACCTGGAGATAGCCAGGGATTTGGAAAGCTGGTTTTTGCATGAGCATTTGTTGAAGAAGTTTGAAGAGCCTTGGAGAAGCAGAGCACTCAGAACACTGCAGAAAAAAATAGCAAAGAGAAGATACTAGAGAAAGACTGGACTTTACAGAGAGCCTGCCTCAGGTTTGAAGGGGCAAAGGTCCCAAATGTCCACATGCCCATGATGTGGACATGTGTCTTTGAGACCTTGGGGTAAGATAACTGGTCACTTGTGGCCTTAAGGACTTTTTGTTTTCCCCGTTAATTTTCCTTCTAAATAAAAGCCTTTAAGTTGCATTTGACTGGCAACTGCTATGCACTTGTGGTACAAACCTGAGGGACCCTGGATGACATATTAAAAATGCCACTTTTTTCCTGTGACTTGTTGGTTGGTTTGTCCATTTTGACCTGTTTCAATTTGATGGGAATAAAGGAATAATTGGAATGGATGAATTATGGTAGGGATAGCTTAGGATAATTCTAAAGAAATGCTACAGTAAGAATTCTGATAGAGAAAGGGAATTGATTAAAGGTCACAGCTACTATATCTGTTAGAAATGATCACAGGGAAATATAATTGGGTAAAAAAGTAAATTTTTATCATTTTAAGTGAAGAAGTTTACTTAGAAATCATTTAGTTCAGGGCAGCAAGTGCTGGTGTGGGTATGGAGAAAAAGGAAGGAATGTTTTTACACTGCTTGTGGGAATGCAAACTGGTCCAGCCACTATGGAAAGCTGTATGGAGTACCCTCAAACTACTGAAAATGGAGCTACCATTTGTCCCAGCAATCCCACTTCTGGGACTCTACCCAAAGGATAAAAAAACCACTCATCCAAAAGGACACCTGTACTCAGATTTTATTGCAACACTATTGCAATAGGCAGGATATGGAAACAACCTAAATGTCCCTAAAAGGATGAGTGGATCAGAAAGTTGTGCTATATGCACATGATAGAGTATTATTCATCAATCAAGAAAAGATAAATTTGATGATTTGTGATACCATAATGAGCCTAGAATGAATCATATTAGCAGAAATAAGCCAGAAGGATAAAGAGAAACACTGGATGATCTCAACTATATGTGGGACATAAGGGAAACAAAAGGACAAGAAAAATTTAAAACTAACTGTTAGCAGATCAAAACCATAGAGCAAGAGAGGGTGCGGGGGTATAATTGGGGGAAGAATGGGCACAAGAGATTAAGAGATGGTTCATGGGTGATAAGGTGATGGGAAAACCTCAGGGTAGACAATGACTTAAAATATATATATATGTGTGTGTGTGTTTGTGCAATTAATTTGGAAAAAGTAAAATTATATATTAAAAAGAAATAATTTGGTTCAATCTCCTTGTGTAAGTCTATCTACTTTGTAGTTCTTAATTTCTTTTGATAGAATCTTTTAAAATAGTCTTCTGACCTTGTAAAAATACTATTTTTTAAAAAGAGAACATTATAAAAACAAATAAACCTCATTGTTTTGTGTGGCATCCCTTTCCCTTGATGAGCAACTAAATAGGTCAGTATTTAGAATGGACTGAGGTATACTCTACTGTAAATTGTTCCTATTGGACTTTTTGTTCATATTCTATAAATACTACATCTACTCTTGCAAAAGTTTGAAGACACTTGTCAAGCATCTCTATACCCTATTCTCTTCCTTAGGTCAACAAATTCTTATTTGCCAAATAATTTCTCTTTTGACATTATTTCTCTTATTGTTCACCTATCATGCAGCTCGATGTATCATTCTTAAAATGAAACACCCAGAATTAGTCATAACTCTGCATGGCATAATGAAGTTTTACTTTTGTTGACTGTATTGACCTAAGTAATATGCTATTAAAGTAGTCAACATTTACAGTGGTTTTCTGAAGATCTTAAGTTATGTTCTGACTTAAATTGACTTTTCAGCCAGATTTGATGAAATGATGTGGGCATTTTGATTTTGTGTGGTTAAGTTAGTCTTATCTTTCCTATGTACATGTGAATTCTTTTTTAAAAAAGCTTCAGTGTAAGACTTTGTATTTAGGCTTATTTCATGTATCTATACCTTGCAGGTTTTTGTTTCAACATATACAATTTTTATTAACTGACTGATTGATTAATAGTTTAACCAGTTGATCTCAATTTATATCAATTGCAAAGGTGACAGACCTGCCTTTCATGCGATCAGACATGTGCACAATAGAACATGGACTCAAAAAAGCAGATTTTGGTTTTGTAGTCTGGATTTTCTATTTACAGTCTATGGTTTTTGAGAAGTATTTAAACTCTCTAACATTTTGATAAAATAAGAAAAATAATTATTACTTCATGGAATTGTAGTGAGATATAGATAAAATATGGTATGTGATTTATATATTTGAAATATTGTTATCACCTATAGAAGTGAAGGAACTAGGAGCAAGAGAAGTAACAGAAGAAGCAAACGTATTTATCTGTAAAAATAGATTCAGAAATGAAAGCAAAAAGTATTGACTAATTGTTGATGTGTATTAAAACTTTAGGGCAACTGTTTTATTTTTATGTAATGAGTTATTAGAACCGAGCATGGGACTTTGAGTTTAATAACAGGATCAAAACCTGTAGAATTTGATTAATGTAGTCTTATTTTATTGAGGAGTGAAAATGTAGACCAGACAGTTAACCACATTGAGCACATCTATAAAAATTTTTAATTTGATTTATGTCTCTTACACTTAGTTGATTCTTATTACAAATATCACTAGGCTAAAATAGAAAAAATATCAGGCTAATGTAGGTTTTCAATTTTGGAACAAAGTCAATAAAAAACTGCCTATTTAAGTAGCATGACTTGACACTACTTCAAATTTATTTTTATTGAACTGCAGTTCAATGACAAGTCCTTAGATTTAATCAAGGATTTAAAGCAACTTATAAAACCTAGTAAATCATTCACAATATGGATATTGTTGAGGATATTGTATTTATTTCCCTCAGTAGACCCAATATTAACCTCCACATATGGATATATTTCTAAGGTGTAGAACAGGGTTTTGCTTTCCATATATGCAACAAAGGGTTAATCTCCAAATATATTTAAAAAACAAAACTCATGGAACTAGAAAGAAAAGAAAATAAATAACCCAATCAGAAAATGGGCTAATGAGTTAAATAGCTACTTCCTGAAATAGAACATACAGATTCCCAACATATATATGGAAAAAAATGCTTATCATTTATCATCATAGAAATATAAACCAAAACCACCATGAAATGATTTTCCCCCAACCTGTGAGATAATCCATATTAAACAGATCAAAAATAGTAAGTGTAGACAAGGGTGTGGAGATAACGAAACCTTTATAGATGGTATTTTCTCTCTTTGCAAGATGCTTATTACAGAAGGAAACCTTTTTATTCTTTATAAAGCATTTATGCTGCTTAAAAATAATATAATACTACTCATCTTTAAAGGTCTGGAATTAAGCTCTCCTTGATCAGAGGCTTAAGTTGTTCTAATTCATATTGCCACAAACAAAAGATTGTCATGTGGAGAGGAAAGATTATTCCAAGCTAGTTACTGGAACTGTGAAATATACAGGGTATATGGAAATAAAAACCTCATGCTGTCACAGTTTTGACTGAAAGGCAAAAATCTCATCTTGCTTTGACAAATCACATTTTTCTTTCCCTGCTGCTTCTTAAAATCTTTATTGTGAACCCATCCAAAAATTTTAGAACCAAAATTTTAAGAAAATAAAACTACATCTTTCTCTCT
>PVHY01019160.1:0-20218 GCA_004024945.1 Uropsilus gracilis
TGCAAAAATAAAAATAAAAAAAATAAATAAATGAAATACAACTTAAAACTACAATGAGATACCATCTCACACCCATATGAGTGTGAGACCTTTGATATTAAGTATTAGAATGTGGAGAAAAAGGAACCCTATTACATACCCAATTACACTATTAATGTGAATATAAACTGGTGCGACCATACGGAAAGCAATCTGGATTTATCTTAAAAATTAAAATGGAAATATTACAAGATAAGCAATTCATTTTTGGCCGTCTATCCAAAGAATGTGAAACCATCAACACAAAAGCCCATAGATTCTACAGTATTCATAGCAGCATTATTTACAATAGCTATAACACAGAATTAATGTAAATTGCCATCAATGGGTTAAGTACATCAAGATGTGTTAAATTCATACCATGCAGTACTATACAGTCGAAAGAAAGGTTGAAGTTCAACTATTTTCAACAAAATGGAGGGAGTTTGTGAGAATTATACTCAGGAAAGTGAAGAATAATAAAAACAAATACTGGACATTTACATAGCAGATAACTCAATAATACAAAACATTTTAAAAATCCATAGATATCAAACCATAGTGAGGGCTCTGAGGTTAAGAGGGGGGAGGAGGGAAAAAGATAAGAGGATAGAGAGGATGGTGGGGGTGGTGGTAGAAATCACAAATTCTTTGAAAAGATTTAAAATAAAAGATTATGATACGGTAATAGCTACCCAACTCTGCTAACATACTATAAATCACCAGTTTGTATAATTTAAATAGGTGAGCTTTATGTTAACTAAATTATACCTCAATGAAGCAGTTAAATAACAAAATCACATCATAATTTTCAGTATGGTTTTCAAAAAGAGGTCTATGGAAGTGTCTGGGACAGAGATGGTAGGGGAGTGAGGGACAGAAGCAGCCAGGAAGGATATCCATTGGAATATTAACCATGGTAATTCTCTGAGGAAGGTTCATGGTAATTTTAAATTTGCTTCTTAATAGAGTTCTCCGTATTTTCCAAATATTCTAACATAAATTAGTTTAACTGACAGAATAAGTCAGGCAGGGTTTTAAAATCTACAAGTGAACCTTAAGTAGGCCCAAGGCAGATTACAAAAGTCTAATTGTTGTTCTAACTTAGATACATCTTTGTTCCAAAGACAGACAACTATGCAAAGGAATTTTGTGTTGCACATAATTCAGACCAAGCTGGTCCTGCTTATTAAAGTGTCTGTGGATCAGGTTGTTCTCTTCAAAACCTTTAAAAGAAACCTAGCAGCTACCACAGAGCTCAATCATAATAAAGGAAGCAAAGAATATCAAGGACTTGAGCAGATGCAGTCAGAAACACCTGGGCCGCTTGTACAGAAGTCACTTCTGGGTTGTGAAGTGTGATGCCCTTATGAGAAGAATCCACATACCACTGATGGTATCTCCTGGGATCAGACTTTAAAAGCACCTTTCTGAGAAGTCAATGTTTGCATAAGCATGTTGCTCCCTTAAGTCAGATGAACTTTTAAACATAAACTCTTGGATATCGTTCCCGGAAATTCTCATTCAAGAGGTCTAGGCAAAGAACAGGAACCTACATTTTTTTACCAAAACTCCCCGGTGAATCTGCTAGCTGAGCCATGTCTGGCAATCACTGGACTAGAAACCATCTGGGACAACTCAGAAAAGGTCAGTCTGCACATCTGGCTACAAGGCTGCAAGAATCCCACAGGAGCAGAGCTGTGGATCAAAGGCTATTAATGGCAGAAAGGGAAACTCCATGGGGAAATTCCATGTATGTCTGGAAATCACTACGGAGGCCTGGGAGACAGCTAACAAATTCCTCCAACAGTTTATTTTGAACGGTGCTCTCATGTCCACTGATCTTGGACGCTAACCTGTGTAAAGTGGGTGACTAGTGCAACTTCCTCTCTGCAAAGTCAAAATACCAGTCAGTTCTCTCTGACAAAAGACATGTGCCAGTAAGCAGTGCAGCCTCCCAGGAGTCCACAGCAGAAAGGGGGCAGTGCAGGGTGCAGGAAGAGCACGGGTCTGAGTCACACACATCTGGGTTCAAAGCCCTGCCCTTCGTTACTGTCTGTGGATCAAGTAAAGCTAATAAGCCCTGCACCACTCCTCTCATCAAGATGCAGAGTCTAGTGCCTCTCCTTAAATCTCAGCTGGCCCAGTGACTGCTCTGGCCAGCAGAATGTGGCAAGGCTCCATTACAAGGTGCCTGGGCTGCTGAGGGAACCTGTAAACCCAGCGTTCACACAACTCTGCAGTGTCCTTTCATCACCACTTGTAAAGCCCTTCTTGGCAGTATGTCTTCCTATATTCTAGAATATATACCCCCACTGTAATTGGAAAGGACCCTGACAGTGCCAGTGTTCCAGGATGACTCACTTTCCCCTACACCAGCATCCCTTCTGCCTCCCTTCTTCCTGTTACAGAATCATTTTTGATCTAGTCACCCAGATCCAAAAAGTCAACCTCTCAGACTTTACCATCTCCCTCCAGCATCCAGAGAAGGATCTAGTTCTTCCCCAGTGACCCCCACCTCTCCACTCCCTGTGCCTACAAGAGGCACACTCTTCAAAGACAGGTCAGAGAGCTGCTCTCAACTTCCTAAGCTGTGTGTCATACACATCTCTTAACCTCTTGGAGGCTTCATTTCCTCAGCTGAAAACTGAATACAAGTCAGTAATACCTCCTTTGTGTGACTGTTTCCATGAAAAAAATGCAGCCAAAGTACACAGAGCAGAGAAAGTGTTAAATAGGTAGCAACAGTTACTACAGGCCAGAAACTTTTCACAGCGTTTAATAAACACACCTCCAAAGATAAGTCTCTGTCTAAAAAGATTCTCCATTTTAACCCTTCTACTATAACGCTAACAGTTCAAATATCCTAGATGATAGCTGTCACGCTATTCTCCTGCTCAAAGGCCTTCTGTGGTACCCACTGTTCAGATCAAGCCCTAATTCTCAGCCAAGCACATTAAGATTATCTAAGATGGCTCCATCCCATTGCCCGGGTCTGCTTTCGATCCAAGCCCATACTCACTGCAACCAGCTACTGGAGGCTGCTCCCTAAAATAACAGGCACTCATACCTGCCTCCTGGTATTCACACTCTGGGTAATCCCACAGAAATTGCAAGATCACAAATAAGCTACTAAATTCTGGGTTAATGTTATGGAACAATTAGATAACTAAAAATTTTTTGAGACTAGGTCTCGCTAGTTTTGCCTGAGGAACCGCAGGCTCATGCTGCCCGGGGTACCACAGACTCAAACAATCCCCAGCCTCAGTTCCCAGGTAGCTGGGATTAGAGGCATGCGCCACCACGCCCAGTTATATTTTCTTGGAACTAGGTCTCGCCACGTGCCCCTGGGGCAGGACTCAAACCGCGATCCCTGGTCCTGGCCGTGGCTTCCTAGGCTGCACTAAAAGGCATGCACCCCCATGCCTGGCCTAGATAACTAATATTCTTAAGAGTCACTTCTAAACTGTTGCTCCTTTATTCACACTTGTCCTTCTGACAACATCTCAGCATGCTGCAATTCTGCCTAGTATGCAAGGCCCAACCAGATGCCAATGCTCACCCCTGGCCCTTCCCCTTAAGGCTCCATCAATCAGTCTCCTCCATCCTCCTCCTCCACCCAGAGTTCCAACATAGGTCCATTACTGCATCTGTCACACTGTATCATTATTAATCTTTTTATCTGTGCACTAAATGACACTCAGTGATACATATCCAGATTATTCACTGCAGTCAGACTGGAAATCACCTGCCTGTCCATCAATAAACAAGGGAATGATACATCCACACAATGGATGAGACAGCAAAAAACCAAGGAGAAGCTCTATGTGTACTGACAGGCAGCACCGATGCCAAGATACAACATGGGAAACAAGGGATAGATCAGTGCACACAGCACAGGGGAGAGCAAAGGCAAATATAGCAAGTTAAAGAAAGAAAAGTTATCCAGAGTAGAAAGGAAAAAGCAAAACTCTCTGTGAGCAGATGTCATGATTTATATGCAGAAAGTCAAGAAAGTTCCAGGAAATTCACTTAAAAACAACACCAGCTAGTCAGGTCAGAGATGGGAGCTGAAACCCCCCTTGGACAATCTGGGTCCTGGACAATCTGGGCCCCAGCACACCCCTGCTGGAGGTCTTGGGCTGGGGGGAATCCCCCTCTGGTTTACTCCCACTTCAATCAGACCTGTACTAGGAATGAGAAAACCAGCTCTCCAGCTGCACTCATATAGGAGAGGAGAGGAACTAATCAAGGTGCTGGGTAGACTCAGCACCCGTTGAGGACCCAAACAGCATGGTTGGAGCCACAAGAAACAACACTGTGAGACTAATTATGATGACCTGTTATAGAGCTCCACCACGAAGTTTCTGGGGGCTGGGGAATCAAACCCCTGATGCAGAGATGTGTGTGTGTGTGTGTGTGTGTGTGTATGTGTGTGTGTGTGTGTGTGTGTGTGTGTGTGTGTGTGTGAGCAGAGCTCTCTCCTTTTCCAATGGGGGAGGAAGCCACAAAGGTGTGGCTGTGCCCTCATGGCAGAACTGGAAACCTCAAGAAAGGAGATGAGCTGAACCAACCACCTGCTGGAGTCTGTCCCCATCGGGAAGCTTCTTCACTGCCAGTGGTTGGGAGTTGGCATCTGCCAGATGCCAGAACTATAAGATTCAGAAACAGCATCAAGTGACAGTCACCAGAAAGGAGGAGATAGACAGCATGAATGAGGCGGCACAGAACCCAGCGAACACATGGGTCTGGCAAAAAGGAGACTGTTTCCTTCACCGCAGGAAGTGCTAAAATCAAGGAACCTGGAGAACTGCACCACACAGCTGCCCTACAAGAGGTTCCTGATGTGTTCAGCCTGGCTGCCTGCCTCAAAGTTACTCCTAGAGATCTGAGCAGCCTGGTCTGCTATGCCCCAGAAGTGCAGGTCCTCACCCTGGAAAAGGACATCATTACACTAGAAAAGAAAAAGAAGGGCTCAGTAAGCCAAACATTGACCAAAGACTTTGCAGTGAGAGAGGAGTTAAGTGACTGGAGTGGGGAAGGGGGAAAATGGGAGTGGGGTGGTGGTAGAGGGGTACATTATTGATTGACATTATTCAGCCTTAAAAAGGAAATGAAGCATCATTACATGCTACAACCTGGAAAACATGCTAAGTCAAAGAAGTCAGATACAAAAGGTGAGAAATTACATTAATCCATTTATATGAATTGTCTAAAATAGGAAAATCCTTAGAGAAGGATATAGCAGTCATTGCTAGGGAATGGATGAAGGGAGGGTGGTACTGGGATTAACTGATAGGTAGAGGGTTTGTTTTGGGGGTGAGGGGAAAGCAGTGAAATTAGAGTCGTGATGGTTGTACAACATAGTGAATATATTAAAACCCTGAAGTATATACTTTAAAGTGGTGAACATCATGTCCTGTGGTATCTATTTTGATTTCAGAACGCTATAGCAATACATAGACAACAAAATCAATTTTAGTATATGTGCTGCCAAAACGAGCACCATAGACTACAAAATCAAATGCTGCTCACATTCTGTCCTGGGGCTCAGTGACTCCGATGTTCATGCTGTCCTGCCCTGCAAGACTGCCTGCTGCCCCCTCACATAGTGTGCCCCGGCATTCTCCGGTTATTCACCAGCCCTTTCTTCATCTCCCCCAGAACTTCCCACTTAATGACTCTTGGGCAAGGACTGTCCCGATTCACTGGGCCCACCCCTTTCCTGGAGGGTCCCTATCACCTACTCAGATGTAACGGTCATCTAGAAGCTGAGACAGCAGCCCCAGAAGTCACCCCAGATGAGCTGCCAGTGACCAGCACTGTGGTTACAGGTACATGTCAGCAGAGGGATACAGTTTCACATAAGAATTTACTTATAGTTCCGGAATGGAGGGAGAGAGGAACTCAACAGGTTCTGATGGGACATACGGGAGATTTATCCTGGGTTGCAGTCCAGAGGGTAACTGCCAGATCTTGCCAGAATTGGGGTCCACAAGAAAAGAAGTATGATCAGTCAGGCCCACAAGAACCCACAATTTATGGAAATCATCCTGTTCACAGCGTGAATTCCTGGTCCTATCATGCAACACCAACCTATGTGTCAAACAAAATGCCCCAGAGAAAAGCCTAGAAGCCAAGTTTCAGTCACCCTACAGGCCTAAATAGGCCTTCTCTTCTCCTACTGTTAGAAACCACTTTTATTATATAAGTAAAGGGGAGGCATAGTCTGCTCCTCCCAGAATACTTCAGTGTTATCCCTGATCTGTGCTGTTTCTAGAATCTGAGTACCTACCCTGAAATGTTGGGACCATCTTCTCCATATTATGATCACGTCCCCACCTACTTCCTAAGGGGGAGTCATAGCATCTGTGAGACACAGGTGTCAGTGGGGCACATGGCCAGGTATATGAGACCTAGCAAACCACCTAGCTTGGGCAGGGAGGAAAAAGCAAAACAGAAAGGAGAGGGAATCTTTCTAGGGAGTTGACAGGAAGAGCTTGGGGGAGGAGCGAATCCGTTGAGATATATTTCCTTTTCCCTCATTTCTGGCCCATATTTGCCCTTTATTCTCCAGGCTTCCTCCTTGGCTAGCTTTCTAGCTATCTCAGCAAGCAGTCTCCTGCTCCCAGGCATGTCTCCCAACTTATGGCCCAGTTTTTCCTCCTCACTACTTCAAAACAGAGTTGGGGACTCAGGCCCTCTTCCCTGCCATTCTTCCCCAGACCCCAGCCCAGGTAATGACTCTTCTCATCTCCTTTCTCTCTGTACACCTTGTTTCTAAGCTCTGGCTCCTTGAAAGTTGTGGAAAGAGGTCGGGCAGGGTGGCGCATGCCTGTAAGCGGCAGTCTAGGAAGCTGCGGCCAGGGCCAGGGATCGCGGTTCGAGTCCCACCAGGGGCCTGTAGCAAGACCTAGTTCCAAAATATAGCTGGGTGTGGTGGCACGCGCCTGTCATTCCAGCTACCTGGGAAGCTGAGGCTGGGGATTGCTTGAGTCTATGCTACCCCAGGCAACGTGAGCCTGCGGTTCCACAGGCAAAAACAGTGAGAACTAGTCTCAAAAAAAAAAAAAAAAAAAGAAAGAAACTTGTGGAAAGAAAGCAGCAGACTGGAAGCAGTACAAGATAGTAGAGCAGATGGGATGAGGGAACCATAGAGAGAGACAGGCAGACAGAGATAGAGGAGTATAAATGAGGAGAGGCAGATACTGAATTCATGTATGGCCCTCTTCAAGTAATTATGCTAGGGAGCAAAAAGTTGGCTATGCTCAAATGCCTCTCTTTGGACAAAAGACTTGCATTTCTCTGCCTACCCCAAAGAGCCGGGGAGACCAGACTGCACATAGAGACACAGAGAAGGCAGCTGAAGGATGGGAAAGGCAAGTGACAAAACTGAATGCTAAACAATAAGCATTTTTGAAGGAAAAATATAAAGATATACAGTCATAGTAAAATCTGAGAGAAAAATCTGAGAGAATAGATTATGTGTAACTTTCACTTTATCTGTATTTTCTAGCTATCTATAATGAATAAGAATTCTTAAACAATTAAAACATTTAAAAATAAAATCCACCCAAGTAGGAATTCTTGTGCCAGAGTGCCAGCTCCGCATCCTAAAAAACTTTCCTAAGTTTCCACAATTCTGGCCACTGGTGATATCTGATTAGTTTCTAAGCTTGCAAACACAAGTTTCCAAAGGTATGCTTCACTGCTTGTTATTAATTAAACCAGCTGCCAGAGCTAGTAGCAACTCTAAAACCTCTAGTCCAACTACCAAGAAACACCTGGCAGAGTCTGCACCGATTGGACATAGACCTGGCCCCTCCGGAGCTCACATTCAGAACCAGAGCCTCAGAACAGTGCAAAAATAAAATCAGGGCTGGAGGTGACCAACATCTGCAGGGTGAAAGATTCCTTATTTCATCTCTCTGCCTCTTCTGGAGCCCAGGGAGGGCTGGCACGGGTGGAGTGCAGGCCACTGCCACTGAAAATACCCTATGGTCACCACAGGCACTGACTTAAGTCCAACATTTGCTCCAGTCAGTGTTCAGATGCAAACAGAGAGACAGTTTCGAAGTTCTGTTCAGTCCAGTCAACATTTGCTTGCATCCACATAAGGTGCTGGGTACTGAGAGTTCAGGACATGCTAATGGTAAAACCACATTGAATGAGGGTCTCCTCTGTGTCTTCACAGTATGGGCTCCTTTAATCAAGTCAATTCTGAGGGGGAGAGGCTGCAGTTATCGCTCCCAAATAAGCGAGATATCTCCTCACAGTTATAGCCTTGTAGATGAAGAACCCATCAAGGGTAAATGATGACCAAGGCCACTATCTGAGACAGGACTTATTCCCACAGAGTCTGGCTCTTACCACCACGCCAAATCCCTTCAAACTTCTCATCCTCTGAAACAGCCAGTAAACTGGAAATATAGAGCACCACATGTTACTTGCTGTTCTGCTCCAGGGGAAAGCTCATTCTCTTCTGGGAAGCCAAAGAAATGAGGAACAAGGTATGTCTCCATCCAGGATTCTTGAATCTACAGCTGGCCTGAGGCAGGGTCATGGAGGTAGGAAGGTTAGTATGGTCTCCAGGGCCTAGCCAAAGCCACTGCTGAGATGCCATCCAACGCCTGCCTCCTCTCCTACTCAATGCCATCCCTGCCTCCTTTCAGGAAATAGAAGCAGAAATAGAAAATGCTCTTTAAAAATAAACCAGGGCCGGGCACAGTGGCGTGTGCTTGTAAGTGGAAGCCTAGGAAGCTGCGGCCGGAACCAGGGATCGCAGTTCGAGTCCCACCAGGGGCCTGTAGCGAGACTTAGTTCCAAAAAAATAGCTGGGTGTGGTGGCGCATGCCTGTAATCCCAGCTACCTGGGAAGCTGAGGCTGGGGATTGCCTGAGTCTGTGGTACCCCGGGCAATGTAAGCCTCCTGTGCCACTGGCAAAAATAGCGAAACCCAATCTCAAAAAAATAAATAAAATAATAGGACCCATGATGCTGAGGAGGACAAAGAGCCCCAAGGTCCCTCCAGGTTCTGCTCCCATCCAGATGCATCCTTGCACACATTTGCACATGCCTGGAAAGCTGTAATGACATCAGCATAAAAAGCAGTTTCTAAACTCCAAAGACTAAATTTAACACTAGCTTCATTATTTGTCAGCTGTGTGACTTATGTGAGTGGTTCAGCCTCCCTGATCCCACACTTCCTCATCTGGTGAGTGAGAATACCAGTATTTACATCTGATGGCTGGTGCAAGCTCATCCCCAGGGTCATGCCTACCCCAAGGGAGAATCTGAATAAAGGCAATTTCCCTTCCTCCCTCCCACCTCCCTTCCTCCTTGCATACTTCTGGGCCATCTTCTCTTTCTCCTTTCCCTTCACCAGACTCATGGAGCTAAGAGTGGTCTTTTCTCGTGAGGTCTTCCTACCCTACATACCTACACCCACTGGCTGGCTAGTTGTGTGCTCTGGTGCTAGGAGGGCTGCTCATGTCTTGGAACAGATTCAGGGAGTCACCAAGCACAGCCATTCTCATTCTCAGGGGCTCCTCTGCTCACTGACCTGGAATGAGACTGCAGGGGGCCCCAAGGCCTGCCAATGTTATGCTTCTGCTCAATGACCAACAAAGTCTGCTGTGTTCAAATGAAGAGAGTGCTCTCTGAAGTCAAAACCAATCTGGCCAAACAGGTACTTCTCAAATTGGAAAAATGCAATTTGGTTATCTAGCCCCTGTTCTGTGGGGGAAGACAGACAAGGGTTTTAACCACCTAGGTTGAAATCCCAGCTCTGCCAACTGATTACTGCCACTTTCCTAATCAGCATGAGCCTCAGCAACCTCAGCTGTAAAAGGGGATTTCATACCTCTTGGTGTTGTGTGGACTAAACAAGGTGATGTATGTCAAGTGATTTGCACAGTGCTAATGAGATCCATATTCTAATAAGCTACTGAAGCTAGCAGGTCAGGACAGGGAGGCGAGCAGGTTATTAAGTATTTCAGGTGGGCAACTATGAGACCCACACTGGAAAGACTAGGATGGGTAGAATGAAAAGAAATGGCAGGCTCAAGAGTCTGGAGGTCCTCTTAGGCCTGAGGAGGGTGATGGAAGTGAGAACCTCCAGAACCCGTGCTCAACTGCCTGGTGAGAGCAGTCAACCTGCATATCTACCTACATAGGTAATACCACAGCTGACAATGGAAATGCTTTTATTACTCAAAAGGAAGAGGCGGCCTTTTTTTCCTCTACTAATTTTTTTTTTTTTGGGGAAGTAGGTCTCGGAACTATGTGCTCCCGGCGGGACTCGTATTGTGATCCCTGGCCCCGGCTGCGGCTTCCTAGACTGCCACTTACAGGCATGTGCCACCATACCCGGCACTCTACTACTGTTTTAAGTTAACAATGTATACCTGCTGATATTTCCCAGGTACATGGCAATAAGCAATTGTACAGAAAGGAACTGAGGAACACAGGCATGAAGACTGAGAAGGGGTAGCAGAGGGAGAAAAGATGGAAAGTGGTTAAGAGGTAAGTGAAGTAAGACATTTTATTTTTATTTATTAATTTTTTTTTTGAGACTAGGTCTTGCTAATTTTGCCCGTGGAACTGCAGGCTCACATTGCCCAGGGTGCCACGGACTCAAGCAGTCCCCAGTCTCAGCTTCCCAGGTAGCTGGGAATTACAGGTGTGCGCCACCACACCCAGCTATTTTTTGGGACTAGGTCTTGCTGTGTTGCCCCAAGTGGGACTCGAACTGCGATTTCATAGGCCCAGCCTCTGCATAGGCTGAAGTTTACAAGCATGTGCCACCATGCCCAGCTAGAAATTTTATAAAATGTCAGAATCTCTGACTATCTGACCCATCCAGCCTCTGATCTCATCTTTCCTATTCTCTGCCCCTAGTCCAGCCCCAGCCACCCTGGCCTCCTAACTATTCCTCATACACAGCAGCCACCTTCCTGCTGCCATGCCTTTGTACAAGCTTTTCTTCTGCCTGTAAGTCATTAGGCATCAGTCTCCTTCCAGCTCAACTACTACCTTCACAGTGAGGTCTTCCTCAGACCCTCCTATTTAAAATTGCCACTCCTTGTCCCTGCTTTATTTTTCAATATAGCACTTCTCGCCAAGACATTAATTCTAGCTCCCTACTCCCCCTACCACAATCACCACAGGGGCAGATATTTTATCTGGTTTGCTCACTTGTTCATACTCAGTATCTTCAACGGTGCCTAGATTCTAATCATTATCTGTTGAATGAATGGAATAAAGAAGAGTGGAGGGGCAGATAGAATTAGAATCAGATTTAAACTAATGCTGACACCAACAGTCAGAAAGAACCCCTTTATGATTGATGAGGCTGAAGGTGTGTGGTGAGTTCTGAAAGTAAGGGTCACGTATTATCTGAGGCCTTCTCTTTTGTTCGCTCTGAAAGTAAGGGTTACACATTATCTGAGATCTTCTCTCTTGCTCGCAAGAGTGCCCTCAAAGGTTCCCCCCAGAAAACACACTGTGTCAAATATTTGTCTGGAAAAAAACTGGACTTAGACTCTCCAAATGCCATGAAAGAGATGCTCTAGGACTGTCTTAAAATAAAGATAAGCATCAGTCCAGTCACCACTTGTGCCTGGAGGCGAGTGAACTCTGTAGTATTCTTCTGTTGCCCCTGGAACAAATTATCACAAACTTAGAGGCTCAAAACAAAACATATTTACTCTCTTACAGTCCTAGTGTTGAAAGTTCAAAATTAGCTTCACTGGGCAGGGTTGAGTTTCCTCCACAGGTTCTAGGGGAGGATTTGTTCCCCTGCCTTTTCGGGCATCTAACATTGCATTCCTTGTATTCCTTGGCCTCTTTCTCCATCTTCAGCGCCAGCAGCACAGCGTTTTGCTGCAGTCGTCATACTCACTGCCTTCTCCTAGATCAAATTTCTTTTTACACTTCCCCCTTAAAAGGACACTTGTGATCACACTTAAGATCCACTCAGGTGATCCAGGATAATCTCCATCTCAAGATCCTTAATGGCATCTGCAGAGTTCATTTTGCCATATAAGGTGGTATGCACAGATCCCAAAGGTTATGGCCTGGATAGCCGCAGCGCATTTCCTAGTCTATCACCAAGGAAGACAGACTCCCAGAGTTTGGAAGACATATAGTTCAAACTTCTCATCCACAAGAGAGGAGCATCAGATTGGAAGTCGTGGCAGTGTTTTGGGCCAGCATCGTTCTTTTGCTGTAACTGCTATTAATTGCTACTAAGTAAAGGAGTGGGAAATTAATTTTATGGAACCAAGCACTTTGGTCCTGTGAGGGTATCCATAGAAGAGAGTTTCTCTTCTGCAACCTAAGGCCCCCAATGGACCACTGAAAAAAATCCATCCCAGAACATGAAGGCTAAGAGTCAATCAAGGGTAACCCATTAGGATCTCTGAACTGTCTGGAAAGCTTTTACAAAAGGAGAAGCTGAAAAGAACTGGTCTGGGCCAGATAATCAACTCTAGGATTGGTGGTGGCAGGTAAGTTTTCAGCTTTTCCTATGAGAACTGCCTGGGGGGATGGTTCTAAGTACCCTTCTGGGTTTGGAGAAAGATAGCTATAATCAGAGTGCCCACTCAGCTGGGCACTCTGGCATTCCTGACACCAGGAAAGGACAGGTTAATGACCAACTCTATTGACATGCACCTCTGGATGCTACTGGAAGGAGGCTTCTGCCTGGTTACTAAGACTTGAAAATGCAAAGCAGAGCAATACAATCACCTAAGGAGACAACTTTCCACCTTAGACATTGCCTCCCTGTTGTACAGACATCACAGGATTTCTGCCTAGCTGGGACGTGCTGCTTGCTGTGAACCATCTCCTTCTGAAGCCTTAAAGCACCCAGTGAGACACTTACTGAGGTGGGTAAATTCCCAAAGTAAGACTTATATGCTTATCTTACTGATTTTTATTGATGCAATGTTCACCAGAGGGTCCAGCTGGTCAAAAATATTTAGTAGGGAAATTCAGTGGTTTTCCACCAAGGATGATTAACTGAGAGGGTATGTGGCAATGTCCTGTTTTGACAGCTGTGTGCGTGTGTGCACATATGCACACACAGACACTACTGTCATTTGTCTAGGGGGCAGAAACCAGGAATGATGCCCAGAAACCAGGAATGATGCTAAAGTTCCTAATACACGGACAACCCAAAATGTCGCTAGTGCTGGGGCTGAGAAACCCTGTGCTAAAGGAAATGGAACTGGAGGCAAAGAATAATAAAGTGGGAGTATGAAGGAGAAATGCTGTAGACAATTAAGGGATACTGAAGAAAAGCACACCTTGTCTGGTTATTTGGGGAAAGGGGTGATGAGTAGAGCATTTGGTTCTGGCAAATTCAAGGATGGCCTGTTTGTAAGGACAGAGCAGGAGAGCAGACTGCTGTGTGTGCAGTGCGGCCTGCTTAGCTAATGATGCCATTTAAAAAGCAAAATTGGCCTGTACTTCCACCAGAGTAGTAGCCAAATAACACAGTGCCTTGGAGGTCACATGAGAGAAGTGCCAAAAGCAGTGATAAGGATCAAGGAATTACAGCAGACAGCAAAGGAGAACAATGAAATCCATTTTAGATATCTATTAGTAAAATACAGAAATCAATTTAAGCATAAAGTCATTTTCCCATAACACCTGGGAGCCTCTCTGACTTCAGTAACCTCCTCATGAGAGAACTCTTTCAAAGTTGTCACATCAGTGTGGAAAACTCAGCAATGGTCTCAGAAGAGCTGCTGAGTTAAGGACAAGTGGGAAGAAGTCAGGCTTTGAAGACAAGGTTCAAAAGAAAAAGAAGAGGTGTTGCCATGCACCATCCAGTAAGGCAAGAGCTGTTTAACAGAAGGAAAAGACCTCCCATTCTGAGGCTGGGATTCCATGCCACAGCCTGTAAATCACAGAAGGAACTGGTTCAGAAAGACACTTATCCCTGAGCTCACCACCTCAGAACATTGTTCAGCACAAAGTGAACAAACCAGAACTTACTGAGGTGGTTTAAATCCTTACAGAAAGGAAAATATCAAGAAGGAAAGTATCAAGATATTAAGTCATTAACCCACAATACTAGAGCTAAGAGTCACACCCAGGTCTGCCCAACACCAAATCCAGTCCAGCCCTTTCCATAGTTTCTTTACTGACAGGAAGAATTAAGAGACAGGCAAGGAATTGCTAAAACCCAGAAGCCAGGACCTTTAGGGAACCACAGACAGCCAGCTCCTGGCTAACACTTTGGCCCATACAGAACTTTTTGCCTCCAGCAGTTCCTCCATTCCTGTTCTCCTTCAAATTCATTTTTGCTGTTTTCCCCTCTAGACCTCCTTCTTTCCTGCCTTCCCCTACTCTGTATCCCTCTTCCTATCATTCCCTAGTTTGTCAGTTCCTCTTTCTTCCTAATGCTCTATAAAACTAAAACTGAAGTACATATGAAATGTTTAGTGATGTTACTAGAGATTTTTATCCTTCCAACTTTTGATTTTTTAATTTGCATATATGTGTATTTTTATTTATATTAGCTTTTGATTTTTAAATAAACTATGATTAACTTTTTATATGTTTTGACAATAAAATTCAGTTTCCTTCCCATGGGACTCTAGCTTGGAAAGTTGTTTATTATATACATGCATTATATAAAGTGTGATGTATGACTCCTATATGAATATACTAAGGCATATTCATATATATAAGAAAAATACCTAAATAAAATTTAGTCACCTTCTAACTTGTGCTAACCCTTTAATACATCCTGGGTATCAGCAGTCTTAAATTGTGGGCAAGGGGCTTATTTTACCCATGCTTAACTTGTGTGCTGATAGGTCAAAACCATTCATTTTAACTGTGATAAAGGAAATCAGATTTAATAGAGGGAATGTGTTACACTTACTTCAGGAGTAGACTACCTAACCTCCCTACCTTCATTCTTTTTCTAGTCAAGCTACCTTTTTGCAATATTAACGTAATCACCCCTTGTGCCAAACTATCAATGATCTGAAGAATATAGAGTGGAAATTCCTTCAGCTGACATGAAATGGCTAGTCCAACTAACGCAAATGATCAATACTGAGTACTGATCATTGAAACTATGCCACTTATGTCTGGGTCTCTGAGTACACTTACTCTTGAGATGGTTCTGCTCAGAATCCAGCAGTTAGGCTAGGCTATGAGAAGCCCAAGGCATATGGAGGCAGCCAAGTGCCAGCATCAAGTACCAACCATGTTTGTGAGGGAGTGTGGACACCCAGCAGAGTTGAGCCTTCAGATGCTCACCCCTGGCCTCCATTTGGCTACAGCAATGTGAGAGGCCCTGGGAGAGAAATGCCCAGTGCAATCCAATAAGTCACTAGAACCATGACAGATATAAAGTACCAGTTTCATTCAAGGTATCCTAGATAAACCAATAAAAACTGACTTTATTAAAACATAATCTTTGAGCACATGTCTTCTAAATATTCCGTGAGGAAAAATGGTATTACATGATTGTCTCAAGAAAAAGTACTTGTATAACTAGGTTGCAAACTAAACCAGCCACTTGCTTCATGAAGCACCATTTTTACTTGGAAAAGATTAACAAGTTCTAATTATTTTCTTTTAATTTGAAGAATCCAGGATTCATGTCCCTACTTGGATACCAAAAAACAACAAAAAAAAATATTTATCTACTACAGGTACTTGGCAGACTTTTTCTTGAATAAAGTAAAATGAATAAAGTGAGACCATCACTTCAAGAAAAAAACAAAACAAAACTATGATACCAATGATAAACATCAAGTTTCCAAAAAAGAATTCAATTTATGGAAAACACATCCACCATTATGGGATTGACAGCATCCTAACACTTGATGACTTTTCTGATGAGAAAAGTCAGTATTATGAGTGGTAATACTGATGAGTATAATTTAGTGATATTGCAAAATGAAATACACCAACATCAAGATCCATATAACTCCAATATTTCCCAATCATTCAAAGAACAAGATTAACAGATTTTAATGTTCTAAAGTATGAAAAGTTTGTTGATAATGTTTCAGACTCCACATTCCAACCAATCTTTAAGAAACTATCATATGAGAGTTTTGGCATAGTATCAAAAAGAGTACTCAAAATTATCTGCAAAAATGTTTAAAATATTCCTCTTTCTCAATTATTTCTTTTGCCAAATTATTTCTTTTACATTCTTCAAACAAAATAACAGATTTTAGGCGAGGCATGGTGGCTCGTGCCTGTTAGCTTCAGTCTATGAAGCGGCTGGGGCTAGGGATCGCGGTTCGAGTCCCGCCTGGGGCCCATAGCGAGACTTAGTTCCAAAAAATTAGCTGGGCATGGTGGCGTGCACCTATAATCCCAGCTACCTGGGAAGCTGAGACTGGAATTGCTTGAGTCTGTGATACCCTGGGCAACGAGAAGCCTGCAGTTCCACGGGCAAAAATAGCAAGATCTAGTCTCAAAAAACAAAACAAAACAAAAACCCATATTTCAATGTTCAATGCATATAGAAGCAGTTATGAGAATCCAGTTGTCTTCTATTAAACCAGACTATTTGGTTTTGAAAGCAATTTTTCATTAAGTCTTTTTTGTTTTTGTTTTTGAGACTAGGTCTTGCTATTTGCCCATGGAACCACAGGCTCACACTGCATGGGGTATCACAGACTCAAGAGATCCCCAGCCTCAGCTTCTCAGGTAGCTGGGATTACAGGTGCACAGACTCAAGAGATCCCCAGCCTCAGCTTCCCAGGTAGCTGGGATTACAGGCGTGCACCACCACACCCAGCTATATTTTTTTGGGACTAGGTCTTGCTATGTGCCCCAGGCGGAATTCCAACTGCGATCCCTGGCCCCAGCTGCGGTTTACAGGCATGCACCACCACGTTGGGCCTAAAAGTCATTTTTGATCAATGTAATGAGTTTACTACTATAGTAAATGAATTAGTAAATTAGTAATTTTTTAATTCCTGCATTTTAATTACAATGTGGTATAAACAAAGTTTTAGGGATCTTTAATAATGTGAAGGGGTCTTGAGGCTAAAAAAATATGGGAATCACTTTTATAATATTCCAAAGGTGAGTTCAAAATAAACCAACTTTCTTTACAGGCCAATGTGAAACCCAGCTTCTTCAGGGACAAAGTCAATCTTTAGTGCTGACATTTCCCTCTAAATGAGTTTACTTGTACAATATCATTCTTTTTTTTTTTTTTAAGAAATTAGGTCTCTCTATGTTGCCCAGTAGTCTCGAACCTGTAGATGCAAGTGATTCTTTGCCTCAGCCTCCCAAGTAGATGGGATTACAGATGCATGCCACCGCGCCCAGCCAATACCATGTTCTTAGTACTCATGAGCTCTCTAATATAAAAATCTTGTTTCTCCAACTAGGTTCCACACATTTGGGAGGTTGGGACAGCCAAGGACTATGCCTGAAACATCTCTTATAGCATCTGACCCACAAAAGTGTCTCAGATGAGAAAGACCACGATGGGAAAACGATAGCTCTTTGAGAACAACGCTGAAAAAACTTATAAAACTATAGCCTCACCTGCACCAGTAGAAAAGAAAAAAGAAAACTTTTAGCAGGGACAGGTGCTTAAAGCTCAGGAATGAACTGGACAAATGACCTCTGGACATGTATAACTGATAGCACTATGGCCAACTGCTGCTGAAACAAATGACAAAGCAAATCAACCTCAACTCAGTAGCTCTCCCTGCTCAGGGGGAACTTCCACTCCACCCCCTCTCAGGGAACCTCAGAAGCCTCACAACTCCCCCTTCTTCCTCTGTCACATTTCCTACAGAGGAAAGGACTTGGTATGGGTTTGTGAACAGGAGGGGCCCCAGTCTGAGGTCTTCCTGCAAGATCCACAAACAACCGGGCCCCCACAGCCTGACAGACACATGGGTTCAGCACCCTGTTAGGCAACAGGAAAATCTGCAGGGTGTTAAAGGCAGAAAAAGGGAAGTGAAGCCCATAAACAGCTACTGGGACCACTGAACTTCAGAGATTAAAACAAATCAGACAGGAGCCCCATATTTCCCCTGGACTCCAACAGGGACCCCACCACAGTCTGGCCTCTCAAACAGTTGGGACAATGAACATCAAATTCTCTGGAGCTCTTTCTGAGAGTTCATAAAACCTGCCAGGCATTCTGAGGACAAAAAGGGATACAGTAATGGGAAGCTCTACGTCCCCTGGTGAGAATCTGCTACCCAAGCAGAGATGGAAGAAACAATTCTATGCATCAGGTTCAGCTTTCAAATACACCAGCAAACTGCAAACCTGAGACAGGGACTAAATCTAAATCTGGTTTTTCTTTCTTTTTCTTGGGGGGAGGGGAGAGGTCAGGCATTCAAAACTGTTTAATGTTTGCATAAATGAATAATGGACACCAACTTTGCGGCCTGGTATTCATATGAGCAGAGAAGAAAATGTGTTCATTTATTCATTTGACAAATATTTAGTCTCTCTATGCAAGGCACAGGTCTAGACACAACAGGAAACAAGTTCCTATTCTTGTGGGGCTTATGGTTTAGTGGGTATAAATGTGAAAAACTCAGTGCTCCCCACAAAACTATATAAACTGTAGATGATGAATTTTTTTTTTTTTGAGACTTGGTCTCGCTATTTTTGCTTGTAGAACTGCAGGCTCACGTTGCCCAGGGTACCACAGACTCAAGCAATCCCCAGCCTCAGCTTCCCAGGTAGTTGGGATTACAGGCACACGCCACCACGTCCAGCTATTTTTTTGGAACTAGGTCTTGCTACGGGCCCCAGGCAGGACTCGAACCGCGATCCCTAGCCCCGGCCGCTTCATAGGCTGAAGCTTACAGGCACGAGCCACCGTGCCCGGCTAATTTTTTTTTTTTTTTTTTTTGAGACTAAGTCTCGCTATTTTTGCCTGTGGAATGGCAAGTTCCCATTGCCCGTGGTACCACAGACTCAAGCAATTCCCAGCCTGAGCTTCCCAGGTAGCTGGAATTACAGGTGTGTGCTACCATGCCCAGATATTTTTTTTGGGACTAGGTCTTGTTATGTTGTCCCAAGTGGGACTCGAACCGTGATCCCTAGCCCCAGCCACTTCACAGGCTGAAGCTTACAGGCACGAGCCACTGTGCCCGGCTTGATCAATAATTTTTAACATATGCTAGTGATGAGTACCAGATGATGTGACAGTTACCTAGGATCTAGGACTCAGCCCTAGTGAAATTACTTCATCTGCTAGGAGTGGGATCCTTTAACTAGGATGTGTCAATCAGTTGTCAGATACCCTTGTTTTAGGAAAATATATTACCTCTTTGGTGCATCTGTCCTCATCTGTTGGTCAGAAGAAGTGACTGTGTGAGTACCACCTGCATGCCCAAAATATCACAGCACACTGCAGGATAGAAAGAAACCAAGTAATTTTAGCTGAGAGGCACCAGGGGTCAGAAATGCAGCCCTAATCTATTACAATTAAACACCAGGGTTCCATCGGGCATGGTGGTGCATGCCTGTAGGTGGCAGCCTAGGAAGCCTGGGTCAGGGATCGTGGTTCGAGTCCCGTGGGCGGCATGTAGCGAGACCTAGTCCCAAAAAATAGCTGGGCGTGGTGGTGCGCGCCTGTAATCCCAGCTACCTGGGAAGCTGAGGCTGAGGATTGCTTGAGTCTGTGGTATCCCGGGCAACATGAGTCTGCAGTTCCATGGGCAAAAAGACCTAGAAGAGGTCTAGTCTCAAAAATAAATGAATGAATGAATGAATGAAACACCAGGATTCCAAGAGTATTCTAAGACAAACTGGCTCCTCCTCTGTCCTTTACACACGCACTGAGATGTTGTTATTCTGAGCCTGAGTCAGCAAATATTTCCTAATCCTGGAAGTAGTCTGCTCATTTCCAAGTAAGCAGACACCAGCTTTGCTCATTTTCTGTGGGTGGGGCAGAAGTAGCTGGCAAGGTAAAAAGCTGCAGTCCAACACCCGCTATGGGTGGCAGCTCATAAACGGAGATGCCCTGAGTCATGCTTGATTCCTTGACCAAAGCTGGTGGAGACAAGACTAGAGTCACACCCTAATCATTAGAGTCTGAAGTATAAAGGCCAGAAGTCATTTATCAAGGAAGGACACTCAATGCCCAAAACCTGAGGCAAGGGCCATTTCCTCCCTGCCAGGCTCAAACAAGTACTGAGCTCCCCTCCAACTCTGTGGAAACCAGTTGTGG